>JBAJHX010000096.1:8049849-8063361 GCA_037176925.1 Amniataba percoides
TAATCTGCACTAATAATTCAAAGTTAAGTTTTGGTACTACATAAAGTGTCTTAGTAAAGTGCTGGACTACCGCCAGAACAGTTTCAGTGTGCCTTGGCATTGAAGTCTCTGAGCACTACTGGTGGGATGAACATCATTCATCCAAAAATATTCCCTCATTTGGTGTTTTGATGATGGCGGAGGACAACACTGTCTCCCATAGACGTTCAATTGGGTAGAGATCTGGTGACTGCAATGGTCATAGCATACGATTCACATTATTTTCATACCCATCAAACCGTTCAGTGACCCCTTGTTCCCTATGGAAGAATTCACTGCACACAATGGATAAAAAAACATAAAGGATAAAGGTTTTAAAGCTAAAGGGGGCAACCATGCCATGAACATGCCCTCCATAGTATAACAGAGCCAGCGGATCCGCATTTGTTATGTTTCTGTTATGCTGTTATGTTAAATAGCTGAGCAAGAAAATCTGTAGAAAATAACACTGAGACAAATCTTCTGCCATCAAATAAAATGGATCATCTGTGAATCACCTGTCCGAATGTTTTGCACTGCTGGTGATGTTTATTTATTCGTCGTTGGATGAGCCACTTGTGTAAGTGTCAAATAAAAGGTGAGGCGATCTCAGTTTCTCAGCTGTGAGATGTTAATGGAGAGAAAGGTCAACGTAACAACACAACAACACAGACAACATCTTTTCTTGCCCAGACTTTTGCATGGCAAGGAGACCTTGTAAACCAACCAATGAAGTGTGTTAATAGTGAAAATGTTGCAGCGTGACAACAATAACAATGGTAACAATGTAGGGGCATACACAGAATGAGACACATGTCCATTTATCCTTTGCGGCGGCAACTCTTGCCCACAACAAGTAACTCTGCATTGAGTCTTTCGAGATTTTCACCGTGGGCATACATGCTTTTCCGTATGTAAAAGAGTCTGTACGTGCACAAGGAGACTGATTAACAGGTGAGATTCATCACAGTTCATTGTGTGAACTGAGCGTGTACATGTTTGATAAATAGCAATTTTCTTGTACTTACGGACAGTTTCTAAGAACACGTTGAGAACTTGCATGCTTTGATAAATGAGGCCTCAGGTGTTTCACTGGCACATTATGCATTGCAGGGCATCCAGCCAAATTACTCAAACAGGTAATAAATGCTGTTATAATGGGACTAATCAATGGCCAATCTGCATCATTCTGGCAGTAATGACCAAAAGCTTCAGGACTTTGGAAAAACAACCTAAGTATGATACTTGAGGAATTGGTGGTTGATATTTTTCCTGGTGTTAAGAGATTAGACTTGTTTGTATTCAAGTACTTTCACCATAAGACTTTTTAACAAATGATTGTTAGCTAACAAAAGATAATAAGAACTGAAAACTAAAAAACACAAAAAGTCCAACAAAAAACAAAAATAAAACAGTGACGTCAATAAAGTTTAGTACAGAAAGTTACTCTGATAAATTAAATAACACTAAAATGTTTTATGTTATGTTCATGAATAATGAAAAGTACTGTATATGAATAAAGGATATGACTGGCTAAATATTGTATTTACTACATCATCCTTATGTTTTCACTCCTCATCACCTCTTTTAAAAGTCTTAAATCATTTAATAATCTTACATAAAGACCATTCCATATTAATATTAACTCTTTTAGGCTTGCAGTAGGTGAAGCTTTATACTGAAATATTATAGTCACATCATGGCTTTCTGCTTTGTGCTCACTGTTTAATGGTGATCGTAAACACAGTGGGAACTGTCTCTTTACATTCATTGCTCACGGCATGTAAAATATTGATACAAATACACAGCACCATATGCAGTGGCATTAAAATGAGAGTTTCATGGTCTCCTGGAGCAGCACAGAGGAGACTCAGCTGTGTTAATGAGGGGTCGGCCCTGAATGGAAAAGCCTGTGGCCTCCATTGATTTTATATCTGGCAAATGGTTTGGCTCTTGTTTGATTCATGTGGACTTGAAGCCTAACTGACAAGTGATACAGTTATATTACAATGAAATAAAATTTTCCTGATCGATATCCATCTGTCTTTATACAGATTGGTCGATAATACTCTGTGGGTGCAGTGGGTGCATTTTAAATGATAAGAGTGAGCATTTTTCAGGATCATCACTCATAATTAACAAAAGTATAGAGGACATTTCTAGGAATTTCATATTTCAGGTGCATAACTGAGCATAAATTTGCTACAGATAAAACCTATTAGCTCTAAAAATGCACATGCTCACCATGTTAAATGGATTTAGGGTTGGCAAAAGTGCATCAAATGTGCTTGCAATAAGTGAAATATATCCTGGCCAGACCTCTATCTCAGGGATTAGAGTTGAATCCCTATGATAGATTTCTTTGGGCAGCCACTCTGGAAATAACTGGCTACTTTGGTGTTTAGTTGATTAAAAAAATCTCTTTCTAACTGAAGTCCTCGCTTAAGGCAAACACAAACACCAATCTTGTGGTTTTAGCTGAGGTCTTCAGAACTGGGAATGGGATATTCTGTGTGATGTATCCTCAAGGCACACTTACCAGTCTCTCCCCATACGGGCAAGTATTCATCCTGCTGGATATCCAGCATCAGCTCCAGGCCGTTGCCCATCCCACCTTTCATCGTCACGAGAAGGGGTCGTCCATCTTGGCCTGAATTAAAGGTGTAGCACTTCCCATAGCGTGTGAATATCTGAAATACACAAACAGAAAAACACAGGGGATTTCAGCGATCACAACAAGAAAGGGAGCATTTATATTGCGTCTCAGTCTAAATCTCAGTTCTGACCAAAAAGCAAAATCTCAGTTTGCAGCCGTATACGTTTAATCTTTGTGAAGTGGAGATAAAGGTAGCGCCGAGTAGGGGATTGTTTCGAGAGCAGCTGAAAAGCACCTACAGTAACCTGCTCTTGTTTCGCTGTCAGCTGCAGACCTCAGAGGTCTTTGTGTTGAGATGCTGCTGACAAACTGAGCCCTCAACCCTCTCAGTGCTGCATGTTACAGTATGTGCTTGACTGAATATGACAAGCCTTTCATTTCTGAGTGGGATATCCTGTTCCTGAGAAATCTAACACACAACAACACACACAATCAGCATCAAAGTAAATCTTGTAAAGAAGGACAATGCAATTCTTTTCTATCTCCAAATACAGACTGTTCACATTCTGGACTAAGCATGTCGAGAATGTGTTTTTACATGATTAGAGCTGAAACAAGAGGCTGATTAATCATTGAGTCAGTTGGGAGAAAATTAAAAAGCAACTATCTATTAACTATTCAAATAGATGATTAAAACAGAATATTTTTCACAAGTACTAAACATTTTCTGGTTCTAGCTTCTTTGATGACAATACTTTTTTTGCCATATATTATAATAAAATGACTTTGTGGCAAAGGTAGGTGGGTGCAATTAAAAAATGTCACCTTGATATTCAATACAATAAATAAATAAAATGATCATATCAATTATGAAAATAGTGTTCCATTGCAAGTCTAATCATCTTTAAATCTTTAAAAATGATTTATTCATCACTGTCAAGATAAATCAACTGGTCCACATTAGCAGAGTGAAAAACTGAACCCAAGTTCACATTTAAATGTCTTGTTTTGTCCACGTAACAGTCCAAAATCAATAAATATAAAATGTAATATAATAGGAAATTAACAAAACCAGCAAATATTCACTTCTTTAGAAGCTGGAATAAGTTTTTTGTGATTTTCTTTAAATTGACTAACTGATCAAAGGATCCCTGAATTTACTCTTTGAATTTTTCTTTCTCAACTGGATAAAAAGCATCCTTTTTTTAAGTAAAGGAGGCTAGATCAGGCGAACTGTTCATGCTGCAGTTCCACTTTTATCTCCACGATGTGACACAAATCTGCAGATGCAACTTGGAGTTCAGTGAACACGGTATCTCGTCAAACCCTAACTATGTCTTCTCTCAGCTGACGTACCGGGAGTGCGCTGTCTTATTAGATGATCAGGCATGTACTTTATAGTGTCATCTACTGGAGAGCCACTGTAGAGCACAGCAGGCAACTATTCGCAAAGACATGATTGCCAGTGAACTAATGGATGTATAACTGAATCACAGACATTAGGAAATGGAAGGCCGTGGCCTAGATCCAAAATAAAATGTTCCTGCACTTTGTTGTCAAGCCACATGATTGCGAGCCCCGTATCAAAGCATCCTTGCTCACAATTAACTTATTATTAACCTTCACCATTTTGACATTCATATGGGGAAATGGTAAAAGGAAGTGGAGGAGGCATTCGTAGATAAGAAATTAAAATGGGGCAAAAAAAGTAATGACTGAAATAAGTCTCTGTCCTTTATCTTCTCCACTCTTTGTCTGAATTCTGTACTCTCAACATACAAAGGAGATAAGGCTTCATTGTAAGATGGCGCTACAAATAACTACATCACAACACAGATAGTTTCAACAGAGAGGATTTTTCTTTTCTGCTGAGGTTGCCTAAAAATGCTGCAGCTTTATTTCTTGCAAGTGCACTGTGAGGACCTCGGGAACACATGCAGAGGCGTTTATTACAGGGGTGACTTATGAGTCAGACATTACTAACTTCATGACAAATGACTCAAATGTCACAAACACCAGATGCACGGAGCAAAGTGAAAAAAATTGCAGCCCGGTCTCACAGAGGCAAAGTTGGTATAATGTGAATCCTGTTCAGTGAAGTGTGTGGGGAAAGAATGGAGGGTGGATCACGATGGATTGCCTCCCTTGGCGCGGTTATATGGGAGCTTTTAAGACACAAAGTGGTGAAATGTAATAAAAAGGCTTCTGATATTTGGACACAATATGAGCTGTGACCTTTCAAGTGCATAAGTGGCTAAACTGACTCAAAAGCAGCGTCTGCGACGCCCTCCTATGTGCAGTGACTCCTGAGCAGGATACAAACATCAATAAAGTGCCCCTGAAATCCATCTTAGTCCTGGAGTCGCCTCTCACCATAATCAGATCACTGTTTATCATTACTCTTTGGAAAATATAAGGCGAGAAAATCTGAAGATATCATGGCACCACCTGCATCAGCTGCACGAAGTATCTCGTGATAAGAATGGGCAGAAACCCGCAGGGAAAAAACCCAAAAGTCTTTGTTTTTTGTCTGACACTTTTATAGACACAGATTTTTACCATGAGACCCCTTACTTGAAAATCTAAAAACACTCTGGGAGGACAATTTCTTTACAAGGTTTTACCCTTTTACTAAGACTGATTGTTCAGGAGACACATTTGAGCACTCAGAGAAAGAGGCAATGCCACTCACAATGAAAAAAAAGAAAAGCATTTGGCAGATACACATCAAGAAAACAGTGATAAGATTCTTCGTGACTGTGTGGAAGCGGGCGTTTTCTCAGCGTGCGCACGCAAACATTTGCACGAGAATATGAATGAGCGCGCTTACATAGGAGAGAATCTGCGCGCATGTGTACAGCCACCCATGCTTGCCATCTGTGTGTATGTGTTGATAATGTGGTGATTGACTACAGGAGGCCTGTAGTCAGAGTTGCTGTGGTAACCAGGAGATTGCGCTGGCTGCATTGAGTGAAGAGCAGCAGCAGTGGGTGCTTGTGGTGACCTTGGGGAGTCAGGATCTTCATTGTGTTCGGTAGCTTTGAGCTTTGAGGTTTGCACTGAGTCTCAACATGTTTCTTCACGTCTGCCTATCGAAAAGCCTGTCTATCTCACTCAGTTTTATTGGCGGTGTTTAATGCAGCGTAAAATATCCCAAATACATCTTAACGAGTCAGTCCTGGAGTTGTTCTGGAGAAGTGCAAACTTTTATTGGGGATAGAAACTCAATTGTTTCACAAACAAAACCTCAATATTTAAATTAAAATGTGATTAATTGCAATTTAAATGAAGCAATCTGCACCATGAGAGCAAACACTGAAAACGTATTAAGTAACCTTATGGCTCAAATACATTTAACATTAGAGGTGAGCAAATATTTGTGATGCCTAAGCAGCTTTTCTCAGGAGATAAATCTGCTGTCAGATGTGGTTCTTGCTTTGCTCAACACAGAGCCCTGTACATTGAATTTAAAATGGGAACCTCCATATCTTCTTAACCTGTAAACACAGAAATTAAATATTTAAAATCGACCCCACCTATGAGGAAAAAACTGCGAGAGAGACATCACCCTCTGCCATTCTCGCAGGGTGTAGAAAATGTCACCATCTCTCTTTTTGATAAATAATTCACACACAGACAGCCTGAGACTGTTGAGATGGCCCTCAGCTATCCTTCACATGACAATGTGACGAGGATGCACAAGCTGTTCCCTAAAGTTGCCAGGGAACCGCTTCACCCCCCCTCTCCATCAGAGCTGAGCACAAAGGTGCAATATGCTATGACAGTTACAAAAAACCTCCACGTATGAAAGATTGTGTGGGTTTACCTTGGCGCTGAATCAGCTCAGCTAAAAATAGGATTTGCTGATGTTTTCACTGTTATATTTGACTGATTTATGGTCAACAAATAGAACTTTTACTGAGTTGATAATGAAATGGGGCAATTTACTTTTGTGGCGTATCAGCTCCACTCTCTGTCATTGTATTTCATTTGTAAGGCCGGGGAGTGTCGCAGAACATCTTAAACAATAATAAAATCCAAAAGAAGAAATATATCACAGATTCAGATATACACTTTTCAATGAGCCAAAACAAAAAGTTTACTGTTGGCTTTAAAAAATAGAAAAAAAATCACTGTCATTTGAAAGTTAACATTTAGTGGTTATTTTGGGGCTTTCATTCTCATCACACAGTCCTCGTCAGCAGGTGAGAATACAGAAAAGCTTCTTGAGGTGGGACTGTTTCATCAACTATCTTTTCCAAGGTCAGGAATTAACTTTGAACCTAACAGGTGCTCAGAATCATGGAAAGTTTTAATATTTACAGCTCTATGTAGCTGCACAAATGCAATCAGCCGATAAGAGAGGCATACTGCTAAATTTGAAGTGAGATTGCTTTGTCACCTTTATAAATGAGATAATCGTCACAGGTTTTTATAGGGGGGTTTTAGGGGGGTATTCTGTCCACCTGTTGCACTACACTTTTCAAAATGCCTCTGGGCAGTAGCTAGAGTGCAGGTGTGAGTTAAATGTGTAGGTAGAGGGAGCTGAAAGCATACTTTTAGTGGTAAAATATGTTAAATAAAACACTTTGGTTGCAATGCTTTGTGGAATAATGACGCTGCTGCTTGTAGATGAAACAGTAGCCGTGGATTTTGGCCTTTAAGATTGCTAAAGCTAGTTTTTTTAGCATCTTATCCGCTCACTGATTTTCTTTTATGTGTAACTAGGCAATTGTTTGCTGACAAGTTTGCCATTTTAACATTATATGTGACAAGAACAATTTGACAGGTGACAAATCGAAGGAGAAAAACAACATAAGGTGTCTCAGTAAAGTGTTGGGCCACCACGTGACACTAGAACAGCTTCAATGCATATCGACTTTGATTGTTAAAGTCTCTGAATTCTCAAGATATTCCCTCATTTTGTGTTTTGACGATGGTGGTAGAGAATGCGGGACAACAGTGATCACTTAGAACGATTTTCCATTGATTTGCTGTGACTTTTCCCTCTAAAGAGTCAAGTGGATCCAAACGTTGCAGACAAAATGCCCCCCCACAACATAAAATCTGCATTTGTTATGTTTCTCCACTCATTTATTGAGGTTTGTCCTCTAATTTGACACCTGTCCATATGTCAATTTTGTGTTTACAGCTCCCATTACTGTCCCTGAATGGCTGAAATGTCAATGAATCAGGTTAAGCAACTTTGTAAACCTAAAGGAGGCAATTACACATATATTCTGTAAACATTAAACGTCCTGTAGCTTTGGATGTCTGGTAACTTTTATCAGACAAAGAAGAAAAAAAAAACAACCCTGAGCCCACAAATCCAAAGCTGCTGCCTCTGTCGACCGTTTTAAGGCGGATTTTTCGCCTTAACATTTCATCCATAAATCTACAAATAAAACCCTCATTACACCCACCATCCAGATGGAAAATACACAGAGTAAATACATCCTCGGTTTGACTTCCCTGGGTGGAAAGCTGTCAATCAATAGAGTGAGCAGGAGGGACAAAGGCTGACTGCATGTTCTCGGATGGATTTCGTGACTGAAATCAATGTCTGAGTCCCGCCTGATAAGAATTACGCATGTGTGTTGTTAGAGCGCAGTTAAAGGGGGGCGAGGGAGCCACACGGAGGGCAGGAACGGATTGATGGGGCCAGTGGACCAAATTTATTGAGTTTCAAGGGAGGCCCAGCAACATGGTGTGTGTGTGTGTGTGTGTGTGGGGTGGTGTGGGGTGGTGAGGGGTGGCGTGGGGTGGGGGTGGGGGTGGGGGGTGGGGGGTTCTAGTATAAAAGTCAATACATCCAAAAACCTATTGTACATGGACAGGCTTGCTTTCCTCCTCCACACTTCTCAAGTGTGACTGATTCTATTGGTCTGACTCATGCCGACGGTTCGTCCTGCCCGCCCCGAGGCCAAGCAGGGCATCATCGATTATCTACGGACTAGCACACATCCCCAAAACTCAGACCTCGGCATTATGTTTATCTCTGAAATAGGTTGCTGTTGCTCGGTCACCCTTTAAAAGACTCTGCTCAACATGAAGGGTTTTCTAAAAATGTTGGTGGGAAGAAATGTGTTTGACTGTGATAACTTGTTTTGTGGTTCCAGATGCGTTGCATTTAAATCTGCGATGGAGTTGAAAAAAAAAAAGGATCTGTTTGATGCTTTATGTGGGGATACGGTTTGATGACACATGAGACTGAGGGCTGCCACCGAGGAGAACAGTTTCAGATTAAAAATTCCCCTCGAAACATAAAATAACCCTCAGTCATGCCTGCTGCAAACAGCAAAAAAAACAACTCCCAACATCAAACTGCGTCTTAAACAGCAGAAGAAAATCTACTTAACTGAAAACAAATTTGGGTAATGAGGTGGGTGAGAGAGGAACGCTGGCTTTCGCATTGTTCTCCAGGCGATGATGGAGTGCAATCAATGGGGGTTGCAGTCTACCAATGAGGCCAACGCTAACTGTTTTCCATCACTGTGTCGGGGAGTGTTGTAAAGCAGTGCTAAATGAATCAAAATTCTTCATTAAGAGCAGATTGGTCTCTTGTGAGCACAAGACTGTACACACATTGATCCAGCAGTGATGGACGACGGGGAAAAAAAAACACATCAGGCATCATGGTGAATGCAGAAAGAGACGCATGAGCTCTGTAATCATCTCAAATGAAATGTTTTAACTTTTGATATATTTTAGTATAAGATTTGCAGTTCAAACACTTAACAGTGTCTAGTAGGTGAGACAAAAAGAGAGGGAGATTAAATGTGTGGATGAATGAGAGAGAAATACAAAGAGGAGATGCTTATGAAAGAAAGAAAACGCCATCCTGGATAAGATTTTAGGATGCAAATATCACACACCAACAGTGCCAGTGTTGTCAAGTCAGACAGTCTCGAGAAAAACACTAGACATAAAACAGCGACATCATGGAGCTGTGCCCTTTTCATGTGACCTGAAATCCGAATGCGTAAAGGTAAATCACTGTAAAGGCGCCACGCAGCACAAGTGCCACTGGAAACGTGTGGAAGGAGCTGCGGAGTTGAGAGTTAATTGAACATCTGAGGAGCATCACCAAGCAACAGCGGCGAGGACTGCGCATTGTGCACAGCCCGGTGACTGCATGTGTTCAAGGCAAATTAATTACACGGTGCGTACCGGCGCGCAATCCGGACCAGATAGTGACAGGCTATTACTGACACCTCACCCTCACACTCAGCCGCGTAATTGGAAAAAGCTGCATCCACCTCTGAAAGAATAAAGCTGCATCAACCTGTTGGGAGGTGGAGGAAAGTGAAGGGAGGGGGGAAGGGGGTGAAACAAAGCACTGAACTTTGGCGACACACTCACGGTGCTGAAATTGCGCGGCCCGCACAGCTCGCCCTGGTAGCGGCAGTACAGCAGCATCTCCTCCAGCTGGTGGCCCAGCCGGTCCAGCAGCTGCCTCATGGACGGCTGGGACTCCCGCGGAGGGGGGAGAAAGTGGTTGAAGTCCAAGATCCGAGACAGCGGGGACCAGGGAGGCTCGCCCCCCGCGGCCCCTCCGCCGTCGTCCCGCAGCGGCGTGAGCGCCTCCCTCGCGGCGGGCGACACCTGCCAGTTCCTCCCGAAAAGTCCGAGCCACCTCCCGGCGCTGAATATGTCCGTCTTCTTCATGCGCCGCGGCAGCAGCAGGTTCTGGTTGCAGATGGTGACGGCGGGGAAGACGAGCCGCTTGGCGTACACCATGTGCGCTTTGCTGTAGACGGGCGAGGACAGCAGGTACCGCACCCGGTTGGAGGACCAGGTGAAGAGCAGAGCCACCGCCGCCAGGAACGCCAGCAGCCACGCGACTCTGCGCGGGTACGAGCCGCTGAGGAAGATGTGCCTCAAGCCGTGCAAGGTGGTGTGCTTCAGGAAGAGCTTCCCGGCCTCGGCCAGGGAGCCCGGTCTCGCTTTCGATCCGGACGAGTCGCACTGGCACATTTTGGAGGCAGCGCCGGTGCGCGCGTCCAACCCCGGCCCCCTCCGCGGCCACAGACACTGAGCCCAAACTGCGCTCTCAGATGGCTGCTGTTAGTCAGAGACTTTGGAGAGAGAGAGAGAGAGAGAGAGAGAGAGAGTGAGAGAGAGTGAGAGAAAGAGGAGGAGAGAAGAGGAGAGAGGGGGGGGCGCACGCAGCTCTGCTCGGTCCTCTCAGGCGCTCAGCAGCAGCTTGTGGCGCTGATGGGGGAGTATTTTGTCAGACGCGCAGCGCTCCCCGAGCTTGTCCGGGTTTGGGAGGGAGGAGGGGGGGGGTTATTCAGAATGATTTAATGCGCTACTGTGCAGCAACAGGAGTCCAGGGGATTATTTCATCAAAAATTACAAGCAGTTAGTCTCTCGAAATCGGAATTGATGCTCCCGAGACAATGGATTTAGTTACAATCACAGTATTGTTGTAATTGCACGTCGCTTCTCCATCTTCCATCTTGAGTCTCACTTTTCCATCTCTCACTCTCTGGCACACACACACACACACACACACACACACACACACAGAGTCTTCAGAATATCCTCAGTGCTGTATGCTCAATGAAATCTTTGGCCTCAGAAGCTACAGAGCATTTGTCTTCCTTTTCAGGCCTGTCGCACACACACACCTATGGACACACACATCGACACACACCTGCATGGTAATCCCTCCTGGCTCACAGCTTGTATTCTTCCTCAAAATTGAGCACTGCATTGTGGAGGGTAATGCAACAGAGGACTGGGGTCTCTTTCATTACCGTGCCTGCTGTTAATTTGTAAATAGTGGAGATCTCCAGCACCGAACATACAATGGGCGTTTAACATTTTGGTGACCCTCAGGTGTAAACACACTACTTGACATTCCTGACTGTCAATGCTCTGCTGTGCTTCGGCTGAAGATGTGAAATGTGAGAGAGGCGGAAAACAAAAAAAGGTCAAGACGCTGCTGGTAAACGAATGCAAATCATGTTGCACGTCTTTAAAGCTTCTCCTGGAGTCCTGAAGAGCCTAGATTGGATTTAATGGGTTTTTTGACCCAGCGGTGCCCCTGTTTGGCTGTGATGAGGGGGAAACCTGTTTCAGGCAGGGGCGACAGAGGCTTGAATGCACCATTGACGAAGCATTTTTGCGAACGCTATCTCTCTCTCTCGAGGGGGGTGTTGGTTAAGTGGCGGTTCATGCTTGGTTGGTCATCATCACAGAGTGTTCCAATCCAGAGTCGAAGCCGGACGCCACGCAGGCCTGGTTCTCACTCTCAGCTCCTACTTTTGTGCACAGTGTGTGTGTGTGTGTGTGTGTGAGGCTGCCTGTGGTTTACTGTGCGACTGACGCAAAAGAGGTGAGAGGGAAATTACGTGGATGCAAGAAGAAATTAGAGCATGAATGAGGTGCACTTAGTGAATCAGTTTTTACTTGTCTTGTCTTCCTCTTAAAGGACAAATCCGGCTTCCTGCAACTTGGGTGATTACTGAGATCAAGGAGAGTCAGGCGGGGCAGGAAACACGGTCAGATAAAGAGGCACGTTGTGAAAAAAAATCAGAGTATCATTATTGTACATAAAAAAAGAAACTGAGCTCGTCCCAAAACGTTGCTAACGATCTGTCATTGCACACTGAGAGTTCACCTGGTTTGTCTAATTGTAAGTTTTACTGAAGGGAACATGCACCAAAAAACACAATTTGTCACGATGTGGGCCTGTTGTGTAACCTCATCTTGAAGTCTCAAAGTGGGTCCCAGGTGTTTGAAGATTTTAATTTTTTAAAGCAGATTACATCATCAACATACCTGAGACCTTCCTGATAAACCCCAGCAAAGATAAGATCCAAGTTGAAGTAATACTTTAATATTTGCGTGCATGTTTGCACCTGTGTCCCCAGAACTTTGACATTAAGTGCAGATATTAAAATGCAGCTACGACATGGCTAAAGCTGGGGAAAGGTCGCGGTTAGGTTAATTTCAGGTCCGTGACGGGACGCTAACTCCACTCTCCTGCATTAAAAGCCTCATCTCCCACCCACACTCTTAGTTTTCTGCCTCACAGCAGAAAGGTCACACTACTTCTTACTTTGGTGTAATATCTCGGGATGCTGGGCAGCTTTTTCGCCCAGTCGATACCTCACCCACCCACAGCCTGCATGATAGCTCACGTGGAGAGAGCACAATGGGTGAATCAAACGCTGCTCGGACTGGATGAGATCAGGCGACCGCCAGCAGTTTAATCTCAGTTCACAGGGGATACGGCTTCCCTTACTCACACTTTTCGCTCTCGTTTCCCCTCTTGCTGGCGATATACTGTAACACACGTCATAACGTCTCCCCTGAGAACGATCAAGTCCTCTACCTGCGTGATTACTCATGTTGTAAGGAGTGAGGGTGTCAAGAGGAATGGTGGCTCAACAGTGGGCCCCGCGTTGACTTCGTGGGTGAAGATTCGGCAATCACATATTCAAGAGATGTAACATGGAAATCAGGATGTAATCGAATGCAGCTGTGAGTCACCTGCGTGTGTCTGTGTGAGAGAATGAGATGGGTGACGCACAAGAAAGAGAGAATTAATCCATTTTTCTGGATCCAGTGCAAACCAGAGACTTTTGGAGTTCAAGCATAAACATTTGGGGCGTGTATAGATTATTTGTAACTTATATTTAAAAACCTGGTTGCATCGGGGAGGGGGGGGCGGCGCATTAGCGGAGATGGATCCTGACACTTTCTGGCATTTAACAGCATTTGTTCAACCCTGTCTCTCCCCAGTCAGCTCATCAAGAGAGAGACATATCGGAGGAGAGGCTCTGTGCAACAAGCTAATCCGTCTGGGTGAAGGGATAATGATGTACTGGCTTGACAGAGAAACACAATCCCACAGCAAGTGTAACAACAACAGAATAACAAATGCA
>JBAJHX010000096.1:8065023-8106073 GCA_037176925.1 Amniataba percoides
GTTTAATTGACAAACAAAAAAGTTTACCTTTATGATACTTAAACACAATTTGCATAATAATTTGGAACGCAGTGTATATACAGACTCTGCATACTTATGGTTATGTAGGGGTTTCTGCCAGTCTTGTGCACAAGCATCAACGCCCACGTACGCAAGAGAATTACTTTGGGGATTTTTGCTCCTGAGCTAGATTACTATGGGTATGCGTCCGTATGTATATTATATCGAGATAAGTCTGTGTGTGGGGAAAAGTGTAGATACTGGGAGGACACACACACACATGAGGATGGTTTGGGGAATGGATGAAATTAACAATGCACAGTTGAAGTTACAGCATGATGTAACACAGTCTGCCAGTGAGCTCATGTGGTACCTTCAAGTTAAGTGCATCTACCTTTACTCGCTAACAGTCGATGAAGAAACAATCACATTAGTGAGTCTGTGGATTGGACTTACAGTCACTGAGAGCACAAATCGATGAAAAAGTGGACGTTTTAATGAATATTTCTTTATGTGAAAAGGTACTGATATCCTTCTGTGGTGTATGAAGATGCTTTGAGGTACATACACATTTAGGGGTTCACATTTAGTCTGTGTGTGACTGCATGCACCGATGGTGGAGGATTGCTTGCGAGAGCTCCGGGATGTCAAGGCACTTAATCAAACTGTCATTCTGGGTCTGGACCTGGGTGGGGCTGCCATCCTGGACCTTGACACATCCACACAACACAAGGCTCTACTCTCAGCCCTCGCTCCCTATCTTTCAAATCTACTTGTCTGTTCAAACTCTGCCTCTATCATTACCTTACTCCTCTCTGTTTACCCTCAGCACTCACAGTACAACCCCCGTCTGTTTGCCAGGGCATGAACACAACGCACTTCCCCTCCTTGTCCCGCCAGTTTCTGTTGTGTGTTTTCTCTAAGACAACCTTCCTCACACACACACACACAAACACACCTCTTCGTTTTCTACTATGCCTTCCTCTTTCTTCCTCATTTTGTGATCTCTGCATTCTCTCTGCTTCCCTTGGTTTCTGTTGTCGTTTCTCTTTCTCCCGCTGGGAATGTTCAGCGCCAAAAGCATCCACAAGGGAGCCGGCAAGGAGGGAGGGAGGAAGGGAGGGAGGGAGGTGGCAAAGGACAGGCTGAAGGAAGAGAAGCATGGGCAGCAGCAACAGTCATGGTCCTGTAGCTGCGGGGGCTGACAGAGGAGCAGCTGGTGATTTACAGAGACAATTTTAAAGATAATTGTCTACATGATCGGCTACAAGGGACAAATGTCACAAAGGCCACTTTGCCAATAGATTCCCACTCTCCTGGGCTATAAGGTTGAATTAAATACTGCACCAGGTAAGTGCCGCTTTACTGTAAAAACAATGAGAGAGATGAGAGCCAGTGGAAGTAGCTCGGGAGCTCGCTGCACATTTGTGAACAAGCTTCAGGAGGTGACACTGAATCAAAGCTGAAAATTCTGTCAGTGTCAACAGCACAAAGAGCCAAAAAGTGCTGTGAATATGTGTGAATGTAGGCACACAGCACAGTCTAATTGTGTGAATAAGTAAAGAGATGCTGTAATTAACATCGGACAACATAGTTTGGCGGCTCCCTGAAACATTACGTGCAGTCCCTGAATTTGATATATGAGACGTTATATCCACTGCACCATCACTTTCAAGAGCCTCTATTTAGTACACTACTCATCTACTGAGCCAAACTACATCCCCCTAAAAAGCGTCTGTCATGTTAGGAACGACAACTTGTTGAAACATACTGCTGGTCCCTCGCAAGTGTCACTTTTAGGGCGCTTTTAGCTGAAGTTAGCAGTCTTGGTGGACAAGCAGTCAGCAATTTATTGTGAAAGTGAGTTGGAGAAACTGCTGTATTGTTGAGGATAGAAGAGCGTTTCGGGGAAAATGGGTCAGCTCTCGCTTTGTCGGACCTCCGGAGACAGATTGAGTGATCTGCCTTGTAAACATGAGAATTCAGCGTCCAAGGAATTGAATGTTTAACGCCATTGCAAGGCTGATCATAAACGACAACTCATTTTTCCTGTGTGGCCCTCAGTCATATGCTGGTTCTCTAAAGTGGCCCTCTGTCATCGAAGATCTCCTGTTATGCAGCCTTATAATATTAGATAGGACGGTATAGCTCGCATGCTGCAGGACCCCTTAAGAAATTGAATCTTTAAAGCTTGAAGGAAAATTGATGTACTATTATTGCTGTTTAGCTGTTGGGGTTGATTATACTTCCATCGATTTAGAAAAGGACTCATGTATTCATGATTCCAGTAGCGTTTCATCGCAAGTGTAGCTTGTAAATAACTGCTCATGTAAAGCACCAGCCCCGTGTCTTCACTGAGATATTTAATGTGATCCTCAGCTCATCGATTCATCTTTATTTTTAAAGGCGTTTTAGTGTCAAGCTGTATCGATGCAGCGTCAGAGGTTTTTCTGTCCTAACAGAAGCGAATCAAAGTGTGTCAGAGAATGTTGGACCAAACAAAAATGAAAACCCAACAAACACTTACTGGACATGGGCGAGCTCAGTCTAAAAATATTAAATTTAGTGCGAGTTTCAAAGCCCATGCTGACCCATTTTACAGTGATTGTACAGTAGAGGAGCTATAGGACGGTTTCAAGCACAGTGTGAAGCCTTTGAGCTGTTTTAAAACTAACGCGTGAAGCACTGCCTCGGGAAACACATTGCTGCGCTGAAAAGGATTCACAAAAATAAACTACAGTAATATGACAGCACTGTGCACAAGCCAGCTTCAGAGCAGATGTTTAAATACTCTGAATAGCTGGCATGTGGTAAGAACTCATTGAATTTCAAGCTCTGTTAACCTCACATCACCGTGCTCTGGACAGGATGGATTTTTTTTCATTTTGTGAAAAGACTGAGTGTGGCAGCACCTCCATGTATGATCAATGCATTAATCTGAAAATGGATTCAGGAGTCTTACTGTATAAGTGTTGTGGCTGGATGGAGCAGATTTATATTTACAACCCAAAGGGCAGTAAGAGTATCCCTGCCTGCACAGGGAAACACAGGATGACACAGCTAATTCATCTTGGCAGCATCATGACAGCTGGGCAGGGGAGAGTTTGGGAAAGGGGAAATGCTTCTGATGAATGACTTTCAGAGCGCGGCCGCTAGCTATAGCAAACAGTCTCCCAGTCCCCACAGGCCTCCATGACTCCTATTTGCCGCTCAGGGAGAAATGAATGAATGGCCCTTTGTGAAATAAATGGTCCCTTTCTGTCTGACATTTACAAATGAATCCTTCTTGTAAAACTAAATCCATCCATTTGTTTTATTAGTTGTGGAGGTGAGTTTCCTGTGCTGGCGCTCAAGAGTGGGCTGTTGTCATAATCGAACATAGAAAGTGGTGATTTAAGGGATGTATAAATGCGATGGCCAAGGAAAAAGAATGTGTGCAAATGATGTATCCAAGTTATATCACTCAAATAAACAGAAAAAGAAAAAAAAGAGAGTTTGAATGCTTTTTGTAAATACTTTTAACATTATATTTTTATAAATACGCTTAATTACTTTCTTTGCAAGAGAGAGACTGTTTTTTTTTTTTTTTTGGTGAACAACAGCCAGGTGCAGTGACTGTGCACAGTTTCCTCAAGTCTTGTTGTCACAGCGAGGTTGCCAGGCTTGACACCTACACCCACACCCAATCCTGAGCAGAGCTGGGCAGAGAGATAAACTGTTGTTTGATGAGAAATAGCTGTGACAAGAAAATTCCTCTTAAAATCCCCATTAAATTACTGTATTAAAATGTCTGTCTGTATGTGGACTAAACAAATGAGATAAAACGCATTCATTTATGCATTTTAGAGGTGGTTGTAGGTGTTCTCTCAACCTCGGAGAAAGTCAGGCTAAGCGAGGCTAAACTCTGACAACATACTTAAAGCATTAAGCCAGACTCATAGTGGATTTTTGACATCTATAACTGTAATATTTTCCAGTAAAAAACACGTTGGCTGATAACAATTTTTTCCCAGTATTGATGAAGAGCCCTTAATTTGGGATTTAAATCAAATTAATACTATGAGAAAGATTGAAAGAATAAGAAAAATAAACGATGTGACCATGATCTCAAACAAGTATTAGCATTTTTCTGTTTCTCTGTTTGCTCTGTTTTCAGCATGGTACCAGTGGATATTTGTGATACACAGAGAAAAGTCAATATGTTAGAGTAATTAGGCTTTATTTTATCATCTCACTCTTAAAAAAAGAAGGAAATTGATTCCTAAATTCCTAAAATTTTAAACTGTTCTAGTGCACTAATAGTTTTAAACTGAAGGCAGCAATGAAATTAAGTGGAAACCTTCATATAAATTCATTTGGCTCTTCAAATCAAAGAGTATAATAAGTGTGCACACTTTCAAACCAACACCAAACTCAAATCTCGGCAGAGTGAACAAAGTTTTCCTCTCCTTCTGCACATGCGTTCAATCTGGTTTGTTTAAAAAGAAATAAACGCCTCAAGCACCACCCCTCCCTCGTTCCTGAGAGACAAGTTGTATCATAAAAGTATCACCCTTTCAAAACATTACACAGAGTTTGCGTTTGATTTTTAATTCAGCATACGTACGATCAAGAACTCAACCAGCTCAACCAGTGAGATCCTCGGGAGATATCCCGTCACGTCCTATTAATTTCAGTTCCTCCGCAGCTTGAGAACATCGTACAATCACAGGCTTATCTGCTGCTGTTAACTGGCATATACGGACAAATGATAAACAAAGAAGCCAAACGCTTCTTCGATTTCTTGCCTGGACATATTACTTTTATTGAAGCTGCTTCGCCAGAATTTATATATGTGCAAATTCTGTTTGTTCTCCCTGTCCAGAAACACCAAACACACTGGCAGCTCGTTAAACTGCTGGCAAGAGGTGAGCGCGTGCACGTGAGCGATACACCTTATGTCAGGGGGGATGTCAGGCGTGCTGTGAAAGCCGGACTAACGAAGCAGGGTCGATGGTAGTCCAACTGGCTGACAACTCCCCTGGAAAACTGACATGCGCGCACACACACATACACAAGCACACACAGATGAATATAAGCCTGCCAGAAAGGATAAGCAGACAGGCCAAAGCCAGCTGCACAGTGGGTTGCACCTAAATGGATCTTTCATTTTGATTTCATTTTCCTCTCTGGCATAATGGTCCCACTGGAGATACATTTACTGAAAGCAATATGATGGCTGTTGTTTTCCACAAGTTTGCACATGTGTGTGTGTGTGTGTGTGTGTAGCAGACACTCGCTAATTGCTGGTGTGATTTATTTGCTTTCCCCCTCATAATAACTCCCGGTGTCCTGGTATAAACCTGCGAACAGAGAGGTGGGGGTTTGAATCAAGAGGGCACACCTCCCCGCTGATGTCTGTGATTCTTTACTTAGCCAGACACTACTGGTGTTAAGATTTGCATCAGCTGTGCTTATTAGGTTGCGGCGCTGAATAATATGATCAGCCCCTCCTCTAGCATCGCCCAAAGGCAACAGCACTAGACCCGCTGAGATTGACTCTGAGATTCTGGGATGAAACAACCACTGCTCAATCAATAGACCTTCCACTAACATTAGCTCAGGGCGAGTCTGTTTACAATTTTGAGTTCATTTACATTTAAGGCAGCTTGCCACTGCTCTTATCCAGAGTGTCTCATGGTGACTGAGCAGATATGTGTTCAGAGTCTCAAATAATAATGCTTTTAGAGGGTGATGTTTTAGCGGTGGTTAAAGGGATAACACCTGTGATATACAGGGAGACACAGCTGCCTCTTTAACCCTGCGCCACACTATTAACTTCAAAAACTTTTAAGTATTAAAGTAGAGGTTTAGATGATTTCAGGTCTAGTTTAATACAATACTCAATGACATGTGAAAGAGTTACTGGTTGATGCGATCATTCTTCCTGTCTATAAAGACGGCGAAGAGATTTCTTTGTACTGAGACTGCAATGAAAAGGATAAGGGATAAATACAAAGTTTTCTTTCAAAAGTGCATTTGTACATTCAGCCACAGCTGATACGGTTTCAGTGGTGCGGATCTCTAACAAACGACATGTTTCTCAGGTTGTTCCAAAAGACCAGAAACTCTACATGTGACTGCTAACATGACGACACTGTAATTTGATTTACTTGAACAGAGACATATTAGGTAAGACTGAATGTCGAACAGCAGTCAGATATTAATTTCTAACGGTGACCAGACATATGACTCCACAGTGAGACGATGATGTTGCTCCCCGTCCGCTGGAAGTGTTTGTGTGTTTCCTAGCCACGACACATGTAAGGTGAAACTACTGTACATCAGGGTTGCTTGTCTGTGGCCTAAAATCACTGATCATAAATAACATGAGTACACTTATAGTTTATTTAAGTACAATTTTTAGGTACTACAATACATTTCAGAGGAAAATATTACATTTTTGACTCCACTTTATTTATTTAGCAACTTTAGTTAATAGGTACTTTGCAGATTCATTTTTAATAAAAATAATCAATACATAAAACACGATCATTTTCGATTAAGCTACTCAGCAATATTATACAAGTTAAACTTCAGCCTCACTTTTACCAGCTGCAAAATGAAATGATGTTTATATAGTGAATTGATAATTATAATCTAGTAATATAATATATACACCTCTAAAATGACTACTTCTGTCTGATGATTAATTTTACTGTTGGTACTTTGAGTGCATTTGATTCAAATACATGAACATATGCAAATAAGATTTTTAATGCATGATTTTTATTTGGACCAGAGTATTTAACTGTAATATTGCTACTTTTATTTGAGCAGAATATCTCCAGAATTGTATTATGTGGCTTTAAGTTCATTGTGGCTTCTGGTCAACACATCATTTTCATTGAAGGGATGCTGCACTTTTTCAGAGTCAACACCTGAAAGGCAAATTAGAATTGGTGTTTGATGAGAATTCACAGTTATCAGCACAGAGACAAAAACTGATCTCTCTTGTCTCTTTTGTGTTTCATTCCTTCTCTCTCACACACACATGCACACACATACCCAAACACTCTTGTCCAGAGTGAGGCAAGGCGTCTCGCTGATTCTACCCTTTGCAAGTAAGAGCCACTCAGATCCTCGTGGAGTCCTGCTGACCAAGATAGATGCAGTCATCTATGAAACTCTGGAGAGGAGAAGCAGCAAACAGGTTTGGCCACAAACGCAACGCAACACACACACACACACACACTTATTAAAAATCTCTTTTCTGTGCAATTCCATGTACTTGAACTGGAGAAAAGATTTTCTTTTCAGCATGAAGAGGGGAAAAAAATAATTCTAATAAAGGGATTGGTACAACTCTAAAGGTCGGTCTGCACATTCATGCGCATCTGAGCACACACCCCAGGCATGTGGATACACACAGAAAGAGTAAAAGCCTCAGCAAAAGACATGAAAAGCAAAAGAACACCAAACCTAAAGAGTCCGGGGCTTTTAAAAGGACACCACCTTTCTCCTTAAGGCTCCTCTGACATTCATTCTGTCATTTGGAGCCAATATTTCTGCTCTGATATATATAAGTACAAAGGGACAATCCTGTAGGAAGCCATTAAGGCCCTCTCATCAGCCTAATTAGCCACAAGTAAGTGGCAATTGGCCCTGTATAGGACACTTGTCATATGTCTTATTCATATATAATTGCTCCAACAAGACTGCAGTATCCCTCATTTTCACATCATTAGGCGTCATTTATCTTAGTCGGAGAGTAAAGTGAAAGTTCTATCCTTTCATTTATGCCACTTGAAAGATTAATTAGCATTTGTGTTATGAAGTGTTGGCTGATAGCAAAGAGACGTATCGATGTAATTTAAATGACCCTTGCTTTACAACCCGCCGGACTCGTCTGAACAGGGACTGAGTGCTGCTGCACCTCTTGTCACCAACCCCCAAAGAAGACTGATGAGAGATTTAATTAAAATGGCTGCATTTGAAAACACTGATCCGTCACTTGGATTGAGAGAGAGAGAGGGAGGAAGGTAGGACACAGTGTCAGAGTGCCACAGTGACAGTCTCTCCTGCTGGACTGAAGTCCTTCATGTACAGGAGAGACAGTGTGGGATCTGAAGAGAGAGGCAGGGGGAAGAGAGGCAGAGACACAGTGAGGGGATGGGTTTCTGCCAAGGCCGTAAACAGTGAACAAACCTCAGCCCGTGTTTGATTTGTAATATTTATTTTCTAATCCCCACAACACATAAATAGAGTTTAATCCCTCAGGAAAACACCTCTTTCAAAAAATGCAACCACTGTGTTTCCACTGGCACTGGCAGGCTCAGTTTCTGCATGAAGCCTTAACTGGATAGTGGTCACTGCAGCTCAGAGGGACTGATGTTGTACTGCAGTGGGAATCAAAGGGAATCTTTGGAGAAGGGATTAAGTATATTTCTGAGTGATATCTTGTAAGCAAAAAAAGGGAAAAAAAGAAAAAGAAAAAAGAACAGCATGCATCATCTCAGTGCCAAGAACTCCATGAAAGCCTTAAGGATAATTGTAAAACACTGCCCCCTTGTGACCACTGTTTGATACAAGCGCATGACCGCAAAAGCGATTCAATAAAGGCTGGCAAGCAAACTGAATTGCTGGAAAGTCTTCAAAATGAGGTAGATGAGTATCAGAGGAACCGATTTCACTAATTAGATCATCACCCAGGCAAGAGTATAAGAAAAAATAAACCATTATGCTTTAGATATGTTATTTAATGTCAGTCAAAACAAAATGCCAATATCAAATGCATTTTTTAACCTCTGCACCCTGCGGTTTGTTAAGATGTAATTACAAAGGCTATAGCTCTGCATAAAAGAGAGCACCTCTGAACCTCTGATCTGAAAACAGCTGATAATGGCAGAGAAGATGAGAGAAAGTCACAGACAGCCATCTGAATTTCAGTGTTACCATAAATATTTAATGACCCTGTGCTGTCACCTCTCAGAGGGGAAAAGGCATTTCAGCTGTGCATGCTCTTTGAAACTCAGGGACCGTAATGACCACTTTCTGACCGAGCCTATACTTGTGCTTTAACAAACTAATTTCCATAACCTCACGATTTTAAATCCATTATTTTGGCCAAATTTGCTCACACAGGGTCAGGCGCAGCAGGGGCAGAGAAACGATGAAACCGACACATTAGACGGCGCTGGCTGCTCAGCGCAGACACATGTATTTCAGCGGTGCCTCTGTGTTTTTGTGTTGGTATCGCCTGATGGATCTGAACTTCAAACCAACTAATGAAACAGTGAGAATCAGGCATAGATCAAGCTCCAAGGACTGCATTTGGCTTGCACAATGGAAAATAGAATAAATCACAAAATGACTACATATTACAAACAGAGGCACAAAAATCCATTTCCATTTGAAGAAGTGACAGTTTAATTAGCCTAATTGCACAAGGTGTAGAGTAACTGTTGCTGCGCGAGTGACAAGAACAAATTGAGTTCAGCTCAACCCTCGATGCTGGCAGCGCTATATTCAGTTCGTCTTTGTTCTGTGTTGGTGGAACACAGATTATGATCTACTGTGCTCTTTTTTTTTTAAGGATAATTTACTAACATCTAATTCATCATGGCATATGCTTGAAGATAATTACATTACACTTTCCCTGATACAATCTCTTCCCAGTGGCTGCTTAGAAGAAGTGCTGAACCATAACAAGTATTTGCAGCTCAGAGGCAGATGGTGAGGCCAGCTCCGGCATTTCATTTTCCTTTCCCTCAAAGTTTCCCCTCACAGTCTGCCTGCCTATCTGTCTGTCCGTTAGAGCCTGAGCCTGGGGTATACAGACTGATGCTCTTGAGGAGACAGGAGAAGGGTGTAACCAGAGCCACTGGCTGATTCTGTTGACAGTGCTGAGCTTGGGAGAAAGGCAAGCTGTAGCTAATGGGCTGGGGATGGAGCAGGAAGCAGGGACTTGGATCGCTGCTCTGAGGGGGGCTCACATTCTGCTCCAGGACAGAATTGCTGCAACCTGAACCGTCTATTTGCAGGGCGTTAGCCAAGCTTCACTACTGACCCAGCCCTAAGCCAGAGCTCATCACAGTGCACGCACGCACACACACACAGACGCAAGCATACACACAAACACGAAACATACTTTCACATGCAGCAGACAGAGATGTTGGACAGAGAGGCAGAGAGACGGAGAAGGGAGGAATGGACAGAAAGAGACTGAGAGAGAAGGAAAGCAATCAATTAGCTCGCCTCTCTTTCCTGCCACCTCTCAACACGGCAACAATGGAGTCTGTGGGGCCATTAGAGGCTCTTTAGCAGATATAATAAACAAGCACTAGCAGGACTCCAGTGTTTTCTGCATTGGGACCAGTGGCCCTGCCAATTATCACATTACGCAAAAATAAATACACTCTATCGATTTGCTGTTCAGAAGAAAAGTGTAACAGAAATGCATTATGTATGCTGTTAAGTGAGTTAGCCTGCTCTATACATAGATCCAGGCCTCTCTGACATGCCACAGGGGAATAGACAACCTGTTAGCCATGATGCTGGTCTCTCTTTTTGTCTGGGTGTGTCATTTGTTTTCTCTTTTACTGTTAATTGCTTTTTTTTTGCTGTATCATTCCCCCTGCTTAGCTCTTCTTTCCTTGCTTCAATTCATAATTTCCCAAAACGCCCATTGACAACTCTCAGGGAACATGATAGGCCTACTCTTAATCAATCAATCAATCAATCAATCAATCAATCAATCAATCAATCAATAATTACCATATTTGGGGTTTAACTGTATTAAGCTACTTACTCTCCCACTAAATTACTGTAAGCATATTATTTAAACAGCATTTATATGCAAATGTATGTGTCCAACTGATTTATAGAAGTTACTGAGGTTGCAACTGTGATCACTTTTAAATATACTACACAAAATATCAATAAACAATACATCCCGAATGGTTGTTTCTTACAAGTGTCTTACAAGGAATGTTTTCCTTGAAGAGCTGGTTATCAAACCTGTTCTCTTTCAGCGGCACAGAACACCTTTCATATGTGCAATGAGGAAATCAGTTCATAATTGCTGCATGGACGTGCGTGAGCTGAAGGAACAATCAATGATTATATAAGCGGACGGATGCAATGCAGAAGGGCTCAAATCCATTTGACAACGGTTAATTAGTCCTATTAGACTTGACAAAGAAATGATTACATGTCACTTGTGTTAGTCAGGTCTTTAGCTTTACTGCACTAACACCTACACCTGAAACCTGCCCACACCATTTCTCTGAGTATTACCCTTCTCTGTAACAATATCATTTTATACACACTGTCAGGTATTGACGGACATTATACATATTTGCAGCAAATACACTGCACTGATCACAAAAGCAGTCTAAAGCACAACTGAAACATTTGGTGTGAGTGATGTGTGAAACAATTCTCCACAACATATTCCAGACCTATGATGGCTATACATTTGGAATATCATGGGAAATGTTGTGCAATTTCTCTCATAATCTTTTATTACAGTCTAGTTGAAGATAACACTGCCGATTTAAATGTAAGAATCTGTCAGCTTCATCAACGTGTGACAAAATGATAATGTGCTCAAAGGAGCACCTCATCTAATTCAAAGAAAGACATTATGAAGGCAAGAATGAGTTTTGAAGAGCACCGTGGAAATGCCGTCTGTCATTGAATAAAGCCTGGTCACTGCCTCCCTCTCATGCTAATAAAACGGCAGACTGCACTGCAGTCACAGTACTTTGTCTTTTGAAAAGCATATCAACAGAGGATGACAGCTGGCCCTATTTCACCTCAAGGATATTGGCCATATATCCCACTTTTTTTTCTTCATTTGTGATACTGATTGGCCGACCTGGGCATTTTTCAATTTTTGCCATGGTAAGACAGTGAAACCCGAATAAAAATATGCAGAGTAAGATCTATAGTTTGCTGTCAAAGCAATATTTGAATCTCTCTTTTTGTGCTATAACATTAAGTCCTGCTGCCTTTTTGTCGATGTACAGCATGTGACTTTCAATTTGTACTCAATAGAATTCATTTAAGAGAGAACTACCTCCATGATGCTGTGATGGAGACCCTTCTCGTTCTTCTCTATATAATATTTTTCACTGCAACAATGATTCTGTAGGATTATTAATTTCCTCCTGCTTGCACACATGGTGCTTAATAAACAGACTCTGATTTCAATCAGCTGCCCTTCCATTGGAGGATCTGCCCATGTGCAAAAAAAAAAAAAAAACAAACCAAAAAAACAGCTCTTCTTCACATTTACCGACTCTCACCTCCTCAGCCAAGACCTTCATTTCACATTGCCCCATCACTTTCCCCAAACTCAGGCTCCTGTGTTTTGGTTGACAGGATGGAGCTCTCTGCCTCAGAAGCTCCCAACCCCATAATGTCAGAGCTGCCGTCAGTGTTGAAGCTGTGAAATCCCAAATGAAAAATCACCTGTTAAGACAGGCTTTTAATGTTTAATGTCAAGTCACTCTGTTTCCCTCCGCCTTTTAATCTCCCCTGTGACATGTAAATAAGTTAGTTTGTGACATTTTATATAAGTAAATAAAACATTTCTGACAGACTCATGACATTGATTTAATCATTATTTCATACCTCTAAACCTTTCTAGGCCTGCCACTAACTGTTATTCAATCATGTATTAATTGTGTAAATAGACTAAACAATTAATCTCAATTTTCTAGAAGCTAAAATATTCAATTGTTTACAATACTAAGAAAACAAGCAAATAATGCCTTTTTTTAAATCTTTTATTTCTTTTTTCAGTTTTTATTTTTTTTAAAAATTCAGGCAGAAGAATCTACTGTTACTAGAAACTACAAGTTCACTGTGCTACAACAACTTCTGTAATAATTAATGATGAAAGAGAGATACATTAACACAGGTGTCATGTTATCTGATTAGTCTGAATGGGAATAATGTGTCATGTTCATGCATTTACACACTGATGTAATTGCAACTCATGAAACTCTAGTACATCCATTAACAGTCCGCACATACCTATCTATAACCGAGCAAAGGTCAAGCAAATCAATAGACCGATAGCAGGGTATTGTCAACGTGGTTCAGTAATTCAGTATTCCACTCGTGTGCTGTCTGATGTGCACACTCAAGGGAACACGGGTCAGCACACGCAAAACTAAAAATACCCAAAACTGTCTGGCGAGAGGCTGCCCCGAAGTTTCCTCCCGGCAACACATATATTCCTTAAGTGCTTGTTTAATTCAATAACAACAGCTGTATGCCAAGTATGCCACTTTAAGTAATGGGAACTGCTTTTATTATGTCTGCTCTTTTTTTTTTTATTTGCAATGTTTCATTAAACACGACACACCGACTTACAAAAACATTTTTATTTACAGCAATGACTTGGGATTGTAAGTACTGAATTACCTCACAGCAATAAATAAACTCTTTCTTGCATATCAGTGATTTTTTTTACTGTTCCGGCAATACAGTTTAGTTTTTTACTGAACATCCTTATTTCATCGCAGTGAACTCATGCAGCAGCCTCCTCTTTGCATTCATTTAGTCCACATTTCAATTCTAGATGTGAAATATTACCAATCAATCCAGACTATCAAGTCTACCAGATGCATATAGAATACCCTTTGAATATATCACAGTAATAAATGAAGTGCCAGCTTGCACCGAAGATTTCCAATTTAGAGTCTGTTGGTTTCAGAAAGATCAAACATATGCAGCATTTCGAAGCACATTCCTCGCCGCGGGGTCCCGGTGTGACTTACCTCTCTGAAGAACTCGGGGCCGCACTCTTTCCCTCTGTAGTTACACTCCAGCAGCATGTCCTCCATGCGGTGTCGAGTTCGGTTGTAGAACTCATCCAGGCTGAAGCGAGAGCCTGGCGGGCGGTCCGGCTCTGGAGCGAGCGGGAACCCTGGGGCCATGCCCTCTTCGAAGCCCAGAAGAGGGCCCATAAAAATCAGGTCGCTGTAGCTCATCTGAGACTTCCGAACAAAGTTGTAGTTGCATATGGTGACGGCTGGAAAGGTCATGTTGTTTGCCACTTTTTCATCCAGCATGGTGATGCGATCGTATTGGAGATAGTATATGACCCTGTCAGCTACCTGGAACAAGAAAGCTGACAGGGCCAGGGTGAAGACCAATGCCCAGAAACCCTGGCGAATACCGAACTTCTTGTCCTCCACAAACACGTGGTTGGCGCCATGGAGCGAGCAACCGCTGAAGAAAGTGGCCAGGTCGTCCACCTCGCTGACGTTGTCCTCCTCGTCATTGTAATCATCCACTTGACTACACCCATCCAGGTATTCCTGCGAGTCACTGTTACCGTAACTCTTCTTCACTCTCTTGTAGTGGTCTTCGAAACCGTCTTTACCGTATCCTCTGCCGGGCTCGTCGTCGGCAGAGAAGGAGATGGTGCACATGATCCGTACCGGCATGGTGGCAGGATGGATAAGTTAATAATGCTAAAAAATTAGATGTCTAGAGGTCCAGTCTTGCAACCATGAGAGAGTTCAAAATCCAGAGGAAGAGAAGTGCTGGTAAGCTTGTTTAAATGTGGCAACTGATGCAAAACATCAGTCAAATAGTCCTTAAATTCAGTAAACAGACACCAAGATGCATCTAGAAATGATTAATTCTGCCGCAAACTAGGTTGACCCTCAAAGTTAGGCAACAATTAAAATAATGACCAAATAGTATCAAACAAAGACAAGGTCAAAACATCATCTGAAGCGAAATGCACGAGCGGAAAAGGAAATCTCACACTCTAATCGGCGCCATTCACATCTGCTCTGAGTTGAACCGAGGCGCCTTGCCTGGGTTTGTCCTTGTGTCTCGGGGGCAGATCCATCCCTTAGAGCTATTTCGAAAGAGAGAAGAAGAAGGAGAAGAAGAAGAAGGGAAGGAGTAGGAGGAGGAGGAGGAGGAGGAGGGGAAAGAAGGTGAGGCCATGAGGAGTATAGGACACAGAATACTCCCGCAGGGCCCAGCTACAGGTCACTGTGCTGGGGCAGAGTTTCACCATTTACAGGAAAAAAAAAAAAAAAAAAAGCTTGACGCAGAGGGAGAGAAAAAAATCTAAGAGAACCGCAGCCAATGCACGGCAGGAAAAGCACTAAATAGGCTGTTTATTTCTGCTGATTTTACCGTTCGGTGTGACCTCCCTCCTCCCCCGAAAAGACAATGATATCAGCACGGTTGTGTAATCAAATGCAAATAATACTTAGGTGTTGGTGAAACGACTGCAGATGAGCAACTGGAAAAGACACACACACTGGAATATGCAATGCGACCTTAACGCGCAGTGGTTCCATTACAAGATCTGCTCCCGTGAGAGTTTCAAAGGACAGGGAAATGCAATGGATAAGATGCATCCTTTTAGAAGATTCAGAGGGAGGAAGTATTAAGTTCATGTTTGATGCCTCATCAAGAAATAAGCTATAACAGAGCAGCCACCGAGGAGAGCAGTCAAGGAATTTAATCAACACTTCCATTTGCTCATTGTTATTTCAATCTAATGGCTCATTTTACCAACAGATCTCATTCAAATTACGCACCATCCAAATAGCTGCCAGCAATTCTGTGGAAAGCAGATTAACTGAAACCAAATATGTACAAGTAGTGGAGACAGAGAGAGAGAAAACACACACACACACATCTTAAATGGATCCTCTCATTATTGAATATGGAGATAAATGCAGATTCCCAGAGGTGGTGTTGGTTGTGATATGAAAAGGAAATGTATAAGACGGATCCATCTGTATCGATCCACCTCCATTAGACTGCTGAGATTATTTTCAGAAACATGATGGTGCCAGAAAATGAAACGTTAGACGCATTTAGGGGGACGACAGCACTCTTTACAATGAAAACCTAAAGCTAATGATAACACGGCATACCTCTAAGGAACGGCCACATTAAACCCGTAAAACCGAGAGGAAACACAGTACCCAAAGCGATCTATAGCGTTGAGCTTTTAAACCGTAACAACCCCGCCAGCTTGTTTCCATCAGGGGGAGACTCTAATATCAAGTGAGAGGGTGAGAAAGGCAGCAGACTTGGTCAATATGTGTTTAGCTGCAGCTGTGAAGATTATCCATCACAGGGAAAAAAAAAAGTGCTCACGATAAGAACACAAACAAAGGAGTTGTGGCTTGGCCTTGATCCGGCTCTATCTTGGAGCCTGCTTAACGGCGGCGCCAGATAGCCTCTGGTTCTTGAATATGTATTAGTGATCACTAGATAGCCTCCAGCATCCAGTCTGACCTAACAAGAAGGCCACAGAGCTCCCTCAGCTGCAGTCTGTGGGCCTTCTGAGAGGTAACTTACCCCATGAATATTCACATAGGCTAACATCTTGGATTTGACTCAAGATGGTGAGTTGTGAAAGTGCTGTGGAGGGAATTTAACTGTGCAAAGCAGTGCGGTGACCCTCTGAATAAAATCAGATGATTGGGTGCATGTACTTTGAGCCAGAATATCTTAATTGCATTGTCGGTGCAGATTTATGGAAGCACACAGGGTCGCAATAAATCTGTGTTTGTTTTGGCTCCTGTGTTCTTCTCCAAAGAGATAAATCCAAAGCCAAACACGATTTTCTTGCTCCACTCTTCCACACTTATCTCTCCTTTCATGTTTTTACTTTTTATCCTTTCACTCATTACGAAGGGCCCCTCAAATTATGTTCACTCCGTTGCAACATACATACTGATGTCCACAAGGGGGCAACAGCAGCACATCTAATCCTGCTGTCCCTCCTCAGGGCTGAAACTGCCATGACAAAGCATCAGAGGCAACATTTTGAGAGATGTGATGGCAAAAGTACTTTTTGTCTGGGTTTTGTATGTTATACAACTTATTCTTTATATAAATATCTTTCTACGTGTAGAATCGTAACATCAAGTTTTGACTTCAAAAGGAGTCGCCACTGGCAAGCACCAAAATTAAACTTGACAAAGCTGCTTTTCAACAGCAGAAAAAAAAAAAAGTTGCAAAAATATAGAAGATAAAATACAGACACTGAAACAGCTATTGATTTTGTACACTCACAAAGATCGCTTTGGGCTTTTAAATCATAGCAAATCGTCCTAAAGAAACCCACATTTCATCGTAACACCTTTAGAACCAGAAATGCGACTTCACTCCAATCCAACAGCTCTTGTGTGGCAAATCATCCTAAAAGGTGGTGGCCTTGGGGGATAAGGAGGTGCTGGCCATCAAGTGGTCCTTGAATCAAATCCCACAGGGGATAATTTGTTGCATGTTGCATCCCATATCCTTCTCCCCCCTCATTTCCTTTCAATTCCCCACTGTGATTGCTCTAAACAGTAACCCCCACCCCCAAACACTCCAAAATAAGAAAAAGGAAAAACACCATTATGAGACGACTTTAGAGTGGTGCGTTTAGTTTTCAGGAAAAAGATCATTTGTTTGTCTCCACATATGAGCCCTGAACTCGCAGAGAGAACAGGACATGAAAAAGCAATGTGACCATGTTTTGGGGGTACGTTTTTGCATCAGGTCAAAAGGTGGCAGTGTTGTGATGCGAGTGTCCACGGTCACAGCTACAGTATACGCCCCTGGGGCTGGGATTTCAACAAGGCCACGCATTTCGCCATGGTCAGAGTGAGAAGAGCGCAGGGCAGATGAGAGGAGAGGTTTAACGCTCCCTTTCAAGTCCCTCTCACCAGCTCACAGCTAGGATCGACCTGGTGTTGCCATGGATACATCCTGGCCATCAGCAAAAGAGGATGCACAAAGCCCATTACTCTGAACATGCATATAGTCACACATGGACACACATTCACTTACACACAAACACACACACAGCCACACACACACACACACACACATACACAATACAAAAACACACACGCACACAAGCGCATGCACACACACACACACATACACACACACGCACACACTCACACACACACACACACACACACACACACACACTCTCACAAACACCCAGAAAGAGCAAAAACATGACAGACTCTGTGCTGCTTTCTCTCCCACCCTCCCCACACACACACCATACCTATTTCTCTCACATACACACACACACACACACACAAAAAATGAATGGAAGGACGCCTGCTGCTTTCACACAGTCTGAACCTGAAGTGAGGAGGGAAGCCGAGTCAAGATGACAAAATTAAGATATCACAGAAAGGAGCTGACACGCACTGATATTACTTCCTCAGAGGCAGTGTTCAATCAATAGTCTAGCATTCATATTCTTAGGTTATTGTAAGATTCAATGGATTCGGCCTTCACGGGAAAAACAAAGAGCGAGTAAACAAGCGGCGGACTGAGTCCATTCCCAGAAGATGCTGTGGTAGAATGAGGCAGAGGCCAAAGGCAATGATGCTGCTCTCCAAAACACAATATTCTGTCCTCACCTTTCAACAGGGGCCAATGCTATCTGATACACACCAAGTGTTAAACCCAGAAACTCCCCCACTGGGAGGAAATAATATGGAGAGAACAATGACCTATTTTTTAAATGAGTTGTTGTGGCTAAACAACACATTCCTCATATAAGGCAGTGCAGAGGTGATACACAACTTCATGACCTGTCCTGCAGCATGAAACCAGCTCCGTAGTAATAAATGCACTGTGTGTTTAAAAAAAAATGAATAAAAAAAAAAGGACACAGCATTGTTAAGAGGCTAGCTATTTCACCAAACATCTGATTACCACATCTGGCTATGACAGACAAATCCTTTTGTTGAGACAAAGAAAAAAGAAGAAGTAAAAAAGATTGATTTGAGCACTGTAAGCAACACGCTTTGGAGTCTCCCGTCGAGTAAAAAGCTCCAGCCTGCCTGCAGGAAAAGCTTAATCGCTTAAAAGAACTTCAAATCTCTCACTGTAGGGAGAGTGACAAGTTCAAGAGACTGGTGACAAATGATATTTTGAAATGAAATGAGTGAATAAAAAGTGAGGCAGCCACCAATTGTTACATCTTTTTTCCATTTGACACTCTCCTAATTAATTATTTATCCAGAGTGACACAAAAACACAAATATCTCAGATCTGTTTGTGAAGGCTCTGCCACACGTCTTACATAAATGTTTAGTGTCATGTGGTCCTTTCAAGCTTCAGCGTCTTTCAGGCTGAGAATGAAAAAAAAAAACAAAACATGGTGACGATGCCGATCTGAAACAGCTATCACAGGTAAAATAAAAGTCAAAATAAACACACTAAAAGCACTAACGGAGAGGTATAAAGCACAGCTCCCCATACGCTCAGTAGATTTACGAGGAAAACACAGTGGCACCAGACCGCCTCCTTTAAACCTGACCTTGTCTCACAGCAGATTCAGGGACAATGATAAAATTACAGACACAGTGCGGGAGATTCACAGTCGTGTGTTGGCCGGTAAACTTTCATCACAGGCATAATGGGGAAGTGCTGCATAAAATGTAAGAAAATAGTTGAAAATGCCTTTCATGAGTTTCTGGAGCCCAAGGTCAGACTGCCTGTTCTGTCCAAACAACAAGCTGCTCTCATGGTGGGCAAAGAAAGCTGGAAACAGTGAATCTTTGTCTACGATGTCTACGGATTGTCAAAATTGCTGCTTAAGAGACTTCAGTCATGGCTGTTTTGAGTCAGACTCTGAGTGAATAAAGTTCACTCAGTACTTGCAGAATATAGTTTGAACATATAAAACTGCAATGTCCAAAGTTTAAAAGCAGTGATGCCAATTTTATTCTCACTCTTTATGCCAAGAAAACAGGCCCTGACCAATCCGAACTCCTATCAGAAAACAAGCATTTTAAAAGTAGTTTGTTTCTGGTATTGCAGAGAAACTATTTAGAAGTCTGTATTATAATGTAGTTACTTTGGCATGCATTTGATCCATTCATACCATTAAATCACAGCAAAAAAACTGTTAGATATGGAGATTTGTATTGATTTTGACACACCAATTGCCACTCAGCAGAGACATATGGACAGGTCAGTAGATCAAACTCAGCTGAGTAATGCACAGCCTTATTGTTGTCCAGCGCACAAGTGTGAGTTGTGACAAACATCAGTACCTGGGATTGAGAAGGGGCTGTTCGCTCAGTTCAAGGAACTAGTGGACTGTAATGATATTCACTAAATTTGACAAAAAGTATTGAATTAGAATTACCTTAAACGATAAGCTTGCTTCTATAACAGGCTAAAATGCTAAAAAAATCAATGTTGAGAAAAAAGAGAATTACTTGTTGCCTGACCATCAGAACAGTGGCTGGTTCATTTATAAAAGAGAACAGCCGTGGCGTTGAAACCATTCCCCGAAGCAGCTGGTTCGTGTCACTGCCTATTTAACACTACAGAGCAGGTCTCACTTTCGACATAATGACACTGCCAACTAAAGCCTTCAAAGAAAGACCTCTTCCACAGCAGAGTGCACCTTTCTCCTCCGGTTGCTGCTCACCTTCACCCACTGCAGTGCCTTGGCCTGGGCACCGACAATGCAGCAATGAGGAACAGAGAGTGCTTCTCCGTGGACAAAAGAAGGAACTCCTTGTGATTCAGACTGAAGTCAAAGACACTGACAAATACCAGAGTGAGCTACAGGAGGTGCGAGTGCACACTGCATCTAAAGTGGTGTTGATATTTATGACATGCTTTGCACTATGTAGTGATGGGTAACTAATGACGATATGCAGCTGGCGACAGTGAGACCGCCAAGAGTTTTTAGTGTGAAAAAAAAAAAAAAGAAAAGAAAAAAAAATAGAAGAGACTAGACTGAAACAGAAATCGAGATGATGTTAAGGTCAGCGCAATTAGCACTGCATTAAGTTGGAGATGGATGGCAGATGGGATTTATAGCAGAAGAAGACAGCTGAAATCAATAGAGATATCATATGCCTGCTTTGGAAATCAATGGAATCCATGGAAACACCAGCCTGTTCAGATCAGTCAGGAACATCAGAGCCTCTTCATCTCTGGCTCTGATCATCATGTCAAATGTGAACAGCGCTGGGTCAGAGGGCAGCAATAGCTGCTCTTTGATTGGCTCTCTGTCTTGCTGCATTACGCACCGGCACCGGCGCTGGCTCCCCCTCTGAATGTGATTATCAGCCCAACCCATTACCTCCATGGAGGAATCTCCTCTATCTCCTGTCTTCCTTTTCACCTATTTCAAATCAGCCTTCACTCGTTCTATCTCTGTTTGATTCACTCTGACTTTATCTCTTACAATTTCTCTCTATTTTCTCTCTATTACTAAGACCAGTGGGGCAGCAGGCTGCCTTTTAACACAAGAGCCGAGAGGGACACAGTTATCAAGTTGAATGGTTTAAATATGTCACTCAGTGGCATTTTCATAAAGCCAATTCATAAGGGCAGGCCTGGAGTCACACAGCTTGGGGATCTCAATACTAATATCAGTGATTACTGCGTCTGCTTTCAGGACCACCATCTGAATCGTTTCATACATACCAATAAACCCTTAGCAAACTTCCCTGATATGGATGCATTTATTATTCTAAACCCTTTACAAAGTCAGTAAGGCTTATTTTTGTAGGTTTTGATAGTCATCTTGAATATTCATTACAATGCATCAAATCCAGGATCTTTTCTGTGACTCAGATATAATGTTTTTGTCTTTGTCTTGTCATCATTTCTGCCTGACAGCAATGCAAATAACAGATAATACTCATATGACAATCATGACATTTGCTGCATTGCTTCTTTTACCAGATATGTAATTTTATATTTTTCTGACTGTCAAAGTGAAGTTATATATTCAGTGAGAAACTCTGGTTTCAGTGTATCACTTTCATCATAGCTGCTGAACAATTGTCATTAATTTTTCACTGCTCTAAAATAAGACTCGGGTTGCTCAAAACTCAGTGTGGATTGTGACTTAACTTTTCCTCTCATCACACAGCTTGAACACTCCTTTTCTCCTCAGATTTAAAGGAGGTGGTACTGACTGAAGCGCTCAAAAAACACAACATGGAGTAAGCAGGCTTGCTGTGTTTTATCTGCAAAATTCAAATCCTGCTAAGCTTCATCCACAGATTTTTTGTTACTACTAATGAATTGGGAAAACTAGAAGCTTAACTTTGTTACATGCAGTGTCTAAATCAGAGACAAAATCTGTGGCATATGGCACATCATGGAATATGCATGTGTTTAATCACAGTTGTGAAAAACACCAAACCGCCTTGATGACTGAGAGAGGGTGATATTTAACTTTTTTTTTTTTTTTGCTTTGCACAAGCTTCTTGTATCAAAAGGCTACTTGAAGTCAAAAACATGGATCATAGCTCTATGCATTGGTTATCTCATAGTGTATTTAATGGTGGCCGTGGTTGAAGCTTCCCATTAACTGCAGGGTTGGCAGTTCAGTTCCCGGTCCCATATGCCCCTTGACTTAGAAAAATCTGACCTTCTACCAGCCACTCACAGACACTCATGTTCAAATTCACAAGCCACTCAATAATAAAATGTAATTTTGTTCTCAGAGGTACCAGCCAGTTTCATATTTTACCAGCACTAAGCTGTTGGCTGGTGCTAATTTCCCACCCCGGTGAGTGTGTGAATAAGAGACTAGGAAGCACACTGCAAAGGGCTTTGTCTTTTTAGGTATGAATGAAATTTAGTACCAATTTACCATCTATGGTTAGGAATGAAATAAAACAAAAGTGTAAAATGTGTAAAATGGTAAATTCTAATTCTATTAGTGTGTCACTTCCTGCCAGGTAGCTAATGCTAGATAGGATCTGTATGGCGATATCAGGCTAATGTCAAGAATAACATATAGCAGTAGCAGATGAACTGATGTGCAAAGCTGAAGCAGTGAGCTTGAAGCATTCAGTGGTGGTTGTCCATTTCTGAGTAAGAGCTCCTGTAATATTATAATATGCTTGATGATGACAGCCGTGCAGGTTGTGCCGGCCTGTCATTATTCTTCCTCAAATGTCTTTAAGCCCTTTAATTACAGCCCTGAAAATTATATTTCAATAGGTTCCAATCACATTTTAGTCTTCCTGAATTAAAATTGTGCAATTTAAATGAGATATTTTGGCCATATTTCCCAGTCCCACTGCGGACTAACAATTACAAAGCATCACGGTCATTTCAGCTATTTAAATGATCATGCAGTGAAGAATAGAGAGCCTGTCTGTCTCCCTCTCAATCAGCACTCAGTCCAATCAGTCATGAGCTGGAATACACATCGCTGCTTCACTCACGGCCAGAGGGAGAACAAGGCAGGATGCATCAGTGAGGAGTTGTATGCACACATGTCAAAGCCCGCTTGGAAGCGAGCGTGCGCTTTTTGGAAAAGCGCAGTCACTGCCAATCTGGATTTTATTTTACTGTCGTTCGCACAGACACACACACTCACATGTGACGCTCACACACACTGTGATGTTGACAACTACTCCATCACTGCCACAAAATGAATGGGGCCCTCGCAGCTGGCAAACAAACACTTTCCCTTGTCCCGCCGCCATCCCTCGACAGATGATGGACGGTCAACTGAGGCCAGATTCACCGTCCTCATCACAGCCGATCACACCTGAATGTCTGAAAGCACCTGGTGCAGCTCTGCTCCTGCTGCAGTATTCAGCAGCACTACCCCCAAGAAACCATCAGGAGAGCATCGGGGTGGGTCAGTGTTGTTTTTGGCAGCCATTTTTGATTTAGTCTTAGTTTTAGTCTTTTAGATGAAAATGCTTGTTAATTTTAGTCACGTTTTAGTCACTTCTATATGTGATGATCTTAGTCTAGCTTTAGTAAAAAAAGAGAAGGTATGAGTCTTTTAACAAATACATTTAAGTAAATAAGTATTGGAAATTGGAATCAAGGTTGACGGGCTGTATCAAGTGTTGCAATTACCATAAAAAAACAAACAAACAAAAAAAACAACTGACCTTAATACTTTTGAATAATAACCAGATTTCTTACCAGATTGACAGCTCTAGTCTAGACTTTCACATGAATGGATATGCAATGCTGCAGTGCTGTACTTCATTGCCGTTGGGCAGAAACCTTTTATCTTCAAATTTAGTAGTTTATGGCCACATTTATGTCTCCCTCTACAATGCATTCTGTTTTCCGTTCTGTTGGATTATATCGAAAGTATGTCCATAGATCATCATAGCCCCAATCCACCAGACCATCATCACACCCCTGTTGGTCAATGGCTAAATAAGGTGTGACGGTACAGTTCAACAGATGAACAATGCCAACATGTACCTGTCCGCAAGACAACACACATCATGCAGGGCAGCGTGTGACTCTGGACTAGTTAGCAGAATAGACTTTCAAGAGAGTCATTCTTTGATAATCACACAGCACATCTGAATGCAGGTTATTAAACAAGGCTCACTAAGAACACTAGAAAGCTTCACACAGACCTGCAGAAGCCAAAACATCATCATGAAGTTGACAAACTAACCCAAACACACACAAGAGCATCCTCCCACAGTGATGCAACACACGGTATGAAAACACCATATCAAACAAACTCATCCACAAAATACTCAGCGATAAACATTCACAACATTGCTCAGTACACAGACACATAAACAAATTATGTTTACCTTTAGAAGTGCTGTTCATCCTTTCCTTCTCCCTCTGTGTTGTCATTTTCCTCTTTTTGTTCACCTGGCTGCTTGATGTGTTATGCTAACTACCTAGCTGAGGCTGTGCTAACACAAGCTAACATCCTCCGTCTCTTCTTTTTTTCCTTATTGGCGGTACGTTTTTTATTATAGCCGCATCTTTCTCTTCTTTTTCCTTCTTCTTTCTTTCTTTTGGCAACCCCGCTGAGCTTTATGCCACTTTTTTTCGCTGGCTTTTCCCCGTATATTTCCCACAACCTAACAGACAGGAGGTCAGGTAAAAATGAATCCCTCTGTTTTTAACTTTGACTTTACTGAACAAAAACTGATTCAGGATCGGCGCCATGGAAACCACCTGTTCTCTAGGCCCCGCCCACTCTGACCATTAGCCAATCAGCACAGAGCAGTGCCGCTTGCTTGTCAATCACTGCTATTTCATTTATTTGATTGGACAATTACTTTTTTTTTCTCATGGCTACGCTCACATTGCCCATATGATCCATCCGGGTGCGCCACCCATAAACATTTTCGTCTAGTCTCGTCTCATCAGCAAAACCTCACACAAGTCTCGTCATGTTTTAACAACACTGGGTGTTGGGTGAGTTGAGGGGCGGTAGGATAGGAGAGGTAAAGAAATACAGAGCGTGGATGAGCGGAGAAAAGAAGGGGAGAAGAAGAGGGAGCAAAATAGGTGGGAGTGAGGCAGGGAGGGAGCCAGATGCCTGGGCTGGGATCTATTTGTCATGTCAGATAATATGACAAGTGCTCCGAGGGGGAGTTTATAACTAGATTATTGAGAGTACCTCGATTTATTTGCAGGACTAAGAGAGCCAACACTCGCGGGAGCCTGACACGCTCATCACTTTTTAAAACAAGATTAGATTTTGTTCATTTGCTAACTGGATTATACTGTATCTTTGAGTAAAGCTAAAAATTTGTCAGAGACGTGGATAGTTTGGCTAATTGGGGAAGCATCAGTCACGGTTGTTGATCTCTCCAATTTCGCTAAAAGGGCTGCTTTAACAACCTTAGTCCTGCAGGCTTGTATAATGCATGCTTTCCATCCTCTAGCTATCCATCCATCCATCTATTGGCGTGACTAATCGGTCTGCTACGTTTTACACACTTGTATTACAGCATTTTTTATGGTTAATACATGCTACCAGGTCTAAAATTCCCACCCAGGGCTAATCAATTTCCTCCACACTGTGGAGCAGGTGGGTGGAGGGTTTAAGTCAGACTTCAGTCAGAAAAACCTCTGCGTCCTTTAGGTTCGTAATGAGTCTGTCCCCTAGTGACTCTTTGTTTCTTTAGATGTGACAGGCCCAACTTGGACACAGACCAAGAACAAAAAAAGAAAGAAGAAAAAAAATGTGGCTGATAAGTCACAAGAGAGTGATTGTTCTTTTTTATATTCACCCTCAGTATGAACATAAAACGGAAATGATACTCAGACCATCATGGTGGCTTTGTTCAGAGGGTATCAAGGTAAAAGTTACTAATGTCGTCACTGTGTGCACCCAAGAGTCACATTCAAAAGCTTGTTTTTGCTATCGCGTCATATCCCAACTTTTCTTTATGGAGTTCCTGAGAATGCCTTGAGAATTAATGTGATGTTGAGTACTTTACATTTACCTCCTTGGCCTCTAATGAGTTGTAGATGGTAAAAAGATTAGAGAGCCATCAACCAGTGAAGATTAGGATCCGGACAGGCCTTGACAGGGGCTCACTATATGAGATTTACCATTTTCTCATCCCAAATAAGGGCCTGGCTGTTGATGAGAAGGGGGCAAAATCAATACGCCTGCCTCGTTCCCATGCTCAGCTGGAGCACGAGGCACTAAAAGAGGGTCAATGATTTAGCGCATCTCTCGATGAAGAAAATTAATAAACATGAGAGTGCTGGTTTGTGCTGTGGCATGTATGCCGTTCACATCAGAGAGGTGAGAAAGATGGGGAAAGTTAATTCACCCTGCTAAGATAGCTAGCACAGAAAGATGGAAGGTCACTTCTATTTTGTTATGGCAGAGCACACTGCTCTTTTTTTTTTTTTTTTTTTTTAGTTTTCTACGTGTCCTGGGTGGAAACATCATTATTAATTTGAATGAAGAAATTTCTCTCATCTTTTGCTGCATTTTCTGCATCACATATGAGGATAATCAGTCCAACTTTCTGTCACATTTGTGGGATTCACTTTCAGATTTGCAGCATCTTGAAATACACAGATTTTTTACAGGGGTGAAAAACAAAATATGATAGCTTGAGATTTACATGATAGGGAGGGAATACAATCCAATCCGTGTATTAGAAATAGCAGCACTTGCAGAGTAAACCCACATGGCGTCTACATCAGCAAGAGGCAGTCATTAAACTATGTCCCGAGGAGGTGCGGTGACAGCTTCAAGTAGTTTGGTATTATACCACCATGCCCAATTTACAAGCCAGATGATATTTGCATCAGAGGCAGAGAAATTCCTCGGTGAAAACACAGCTTAGGGAGGAAAAGCATCTTCTGTTATCTGACTGATAAGGACAGCGCTACTCGCATCTTGGTTATTTTATTTTTTTTCTCTAGTTCTTCTTCCGCCTCTAGAGTAAGCTCCTTATACAGTATGTTTTTCTCCCACTGAATAATAGATCTCGGAGCCTAAAATTGGCCATATGCCTACACTTTATTTCACTGATTTCACTGATTCGGGGCTTACGTAGCTTTGCGTTTACCCAACCAAAGTATGCATTAATAAAACTATTCTTTGGTATTTACAAACACCCTGTTACTTATGTAGGGAAATGAACTGACTGCCCTCTTTCTTTCTGAGCAACTTTAAGACACTTCACTTTAGGGAGTGAAATCCTGCCTATAAAGGATGGTGCCTCAGTCCTCTTTGATAAATGCCGCAGGCAGCTACAGTACCTGGCTGTATGATTTAAATTCAAAGAGATAAAAAAAAAGGCCGTACTGTACAGGGAGTCTCGGTTCATTAGGGCTGTGTGCTGAGGAGGCTGGATATTACAGGGAGAAGCTCGCTGCAGCTGGCTAAAATACAAAGAAACTCAAATGAAACCCAAGCATGTTTTCTATCGGGCAGCGTCACTCTGGTCCTAACCAGGAACTTTCAACTGAATGACTCTGGGAAGCCACTTTGATGTAGTCGACAACAAGACAGTAATGAGGAGGTCGACTTCGCTCTCACTGGTGCCCCCCCCCACTCAAACCTCTTCTCTTTTAATCAAATGATAGCAAGCCAGTATGCTGATACTGCGTCTGTCCATTTGTTGATACTGCTCGTCTGTTCGTCTCCCCCGCCGAACACCAACTGCTGCTGTTTGAACTGGGGGGTCACATTGGCCTCCTGCTCATCACTGAATTCCTCCACCAGCTGGGAGAGTCTGTGCAGCCGAAAATAAACAAGGCATCGTCTGAGCTAACACATAAAATCCACCAAAGTACTGTACTTGACCGAACTCTTGAGCCAGGCACTTAATCCCGAGCAGCTCCAGTCGAACTCTTGACGCTCAGTATGCCTTCCTTTCTCCCTTGATCTACGCTGCCATAACGCTATACAACTTTTTTTTTTCATCTTTCAACATTTTGGCACCCTTTGCAGCATGAGTGAGTCAGCTTTAGCAGTGAAAACAATGAGACGCAGCAATGCGAGAAGAAGCAGCAAAACAGCACACTTGATTTTAGTTGAGGAGCCTGAAATGTAAAAAGAAATATGCACTATGACTGAAATGTGTTCGAAACAACTGGGAGAAGTACAAAGTAAGAAAACAGATTGTGATGTTTTTCGTTACAGCTGCTCTCTGCTCTTTTTTTTCTGACTTTGCTGTCAGTTTAGATGGTATCAGATATGGGTCACATCCTGGAATAGATACAATCAGTCATCCCAAAAATAAAAGAAAAAAGAAAATACGCAAACAGGAGCAGCAATTCAGAATTGAGCATGAAAGTCTACAGTGTGGATGCACCCTTGGTGATGGAGATAACATCATGCTGCAGGCATGCGTTTGCAATCTCGTCGGTAAATATCGCAAACGATGTTCAACAACAGGCAGTTAGAAATATTCACCAGGTGAAGAAGACTATTTATGGCTAATGAGAGCAAATTGCAGCACTATTCTTAGATGAAAAAGGAGAGCTTTTGGTCTTTGCTGGTTAAGAGTGGATTTGACAGAGATCAAATAAAACAACAGACACCTGAAAAGCAAAAACTTCTCCCTGCCTGCCTTAAAGTGGGGCCATGAGAGGAAGTGAGAGACTGTGATTAAACAGGGACAAAGTAATTGATATTCTTCGCAGGACCCCAGGGCTCTGCCAAAAGAGAGATGGGGGAAGACGGAGAAGAGGGGAAAAAACGGAAATGTATTACTCAACGTCAGTAATGACCATAAACATATAAATCACAGGGCACTGAGGCTGTTACTGGGAAAATGAATCAGGCACTGCTATGAGGGGGAAGGTTGAAGGGAGCGCGTGAGGGATGAAGGAAGGCATGAGGGAGCGGAAGAAGTGAGGAAATGAGGGGAAACTCGCAGGCTCAAACAACACTGCACTGCGGGGTGTCTACTGGTGTTATATCACAGCTCGCTTACAATTACAGACACGTCTCAGCAGAGGATTTCTTCTGATAACCAATGCTTGACGCGTTTTATTAAACCCTCACTTAACTTTTCCTCAGACACGCTACAATAAAACCCAATGCTCATCTTTTTTTATAGCCTTACAATAGTGTCACCGCAGGTCACACGGGGATTCGATAGCAGTCAAGCCGTTTAAAGGTGCTGGACTAACCTTGTATGTCATTATCAAAATAAGAACAAGCAGCTGGATAGTTGACCCCCACAGGTGCCAATGGAGCCAATCAGCTGACGAGCAGCAAATCAATCATGATTACCTAGCTTAAAAAAAAGATCGATGGAGTTAATGACCAGTGTGACTTTGTCTCGATCCACGCGGGAAAACAAGGACACATACATGATGTGCAGAGCGCCACTCGTACACACTCTGTCAGCGTTCACTGCTGAAAGGCGAAAACAGTGATTGAATTTTTTGGTCAAATATGGAAATGCAGCAATTAATGATTATTTCAATTATTGATCAACAAGATTTTCTTTGTTAATCAAGTGTGTGTTCTGTCTTTACAATATCAGACAGCCACAATTTCCCAGTGATATTTGAGGCTTTTTTTTTTTTCAAGATTCATCAATTATCAAAATAGAGCTTTGTTTTTGTTGTTGTTTTGTTCCCTAATCCTCTCTGTTCAGCAGTGGCCTTTATTTGATGGAAGGCATGTATGATTATAATTGAGGATTTTAGCACTTTGAAGAAGTATTTGTTTGGATTAGTTGACCATCTTCCATGTGTGCGCGTAGATTTGACAAATTTAGCTATGTTCCATTATAGATCCTGGTAATATCCATTTATAATGCAGTGTATTAGCATATATGATTCAATAAGCAATAGATAAATCTGTCTATAAGATACAGACAGAAAAAATGCATCCAATCCGTTTGACATGCTGCTCTCAGCAGGGTCTGCAGGCACGATGCACAGGTGTAGAAAATGGCAGCAGCATAAGAGAAATTAGAAAGCAACAGACTCAGAGACATGAATCAGAAGCAGATCTGTGGGAAAGCGAAGAAATGAAACATTGCCGGCAGCTTCGTGGCCTGCGCCCGACAACAGCTGAACAGAGACACCAACTCATGATATGTATGTTACTACAAGCTGCAAATATGTAGCTCGGTGAAGTGACACAGTGATCTCTGGCATCTCGGTGGAGAGTAAACCCTCAGGGAGCAGCTGCCATGGCCCAAAACTGCCTACAGCGCGACAGACAAAGTCTGCTTCTGGCTTGAAGGACTTGTCTGAGAGCTGATGTGACAAGTGGCCAACAACCAGATTTGTGGAAGCAGCAGGTTTTTGCAGCAGGAGAGAACAAATAGTGGGCAGCTCGAATAGACAAAGACCACCTTATTGCAGAGGCTGCTACGGAAGTACTGTTATATATGTTGCAGTATGTTTTAGTGTGTATGTCCTGGGTGAATGTAGCATCGCAATAGCTCACAGCCATCCCTTCATTTATCTAAATCTCTATTTCATATTTTTTGGATGGTAGTGCTGTTGCGTGTAGCGATGCCACTAGTTCAACTGCATTTAACAGTAACAGGAGTGTGACATTTTTTTAAAACCATGCAGTAGTCAGTCAATCTCATGGAAAAGAAATCTCAGAGTTTATTTTGACTTAGACTTCGTTTTAACCGTCTTTCTGCAAAAATGAAGCGTATTCTCAGACAAACTGTTTTTAATACATTACTCACTATAGGAAGGAATCGTTCAGGTTTAACTGAGGTACTTAAGACATTTTAACTTAGTTTAATTCATATCCATAAAACTCACAAATGTTTTCCTATTAAATAGTTCTTCCAACTTTTTGGGTGCAGCCTCAATGGTCCAAAAACTTCTACTCCATCCTGCTCTAATTACAGATAATACAGAATAACTGATTGGCAAAGAGAGAGACACTTTCACTTTCTTTGGTACTTGTGTAACGTGATTTTGTGCCATTCAGTGTGGTATATGTAACAACAGACTGGAGTCCCTGACATTTTGATTTGACAAAGGATTGTATAACAACAACAAAAAGAAAACCTCACCTAACAATAGATGTTCAGCTTCAGATGCAGTGCTGCTGGAGCTATACTACCTCCAAAGAAGAGCAGCTTGCAGCTCCACTGTCAAAGCAGTTTCCCCAACACGGTTTGTAGGATGTTTTTGCGTTCAAAAGAGGTATTGTTTTCTCATTTGGATCAAGATCTGAGAGCGACCCAGAAAAGCAAGCTGACACAACAGAGAGAGGGTGAGAAACTATTGTGACTTTGTTCAAAATGTTAATGGAGTTACAGAACATTTCACTTGCATCTTTGGATAAACCATCAACTCCCACTTAAATCAATAAATGAGAGCAAAGGAGGGAGAGGCCAAGAGAGAATAGTGGTGAGGTGCAGAGAAAATATTCTGTGTATATGTATTTTTTATTTATCCATTATTCAGCCAGGGAGGTCCAATTGAGATACAAGATCTCCTGTTTCGGGGGAGTCCTGGTCTTTCAAGATTTAAAATTTGTACTCAGTAACAAGGTCTATAAAGTCTTTAAGTTAAACATCTTGCTCCAACACATGCATAGAAACCAGTGACGGCGTACATTCTCGACCTTGAATTCAATCTTGAGGCAACCGTTAAGACTTGTTTTTGTCTCAACCGCTCACCTAATTCGATTTGGCCATGGCTTTATCCAACACATTTTTCCTGTTCTCATACCTGTGCCAGAGGCCAGTATTACTAATAATATTACTGCTTTTTCTCTTGTGCGTGTGCCAGATTTTGCTAAGCATCACTGCAAGATTTTTTGAAAAAATTAGCCCCCCGCTTTTGTTTTGGTCTCAAAGGAGTCGAGTCGACCAATTCTGCCTTTATAAACAAAACTCATTTCCTTGCCACTGGGTAGAGGGCACGCTGAAGTAAAACATTCTCGACACGATGGTATAAAATATGACCATTTTTCACAACACTGACACCATAATTTTATGTGACCTTGATGTATTGGACTTGACAGCAAATCGGGATTGAGCTGTAAGTATATTTTTCCACCAAGCTTTCAACTCTTTCAGCCAGAGTGCAGCTCTTCCTTCAGGAAATCTCCTGAAGAAATTCTCCAGGAGGTAATCTCTTATTCTTTCATTCTGGCTCTCTGGTGGCATTTTTCTTCTTTCTCACTCTTTCATTTAACCATTCGTTTTTATTCTCTTTTGTCCACTCCATCCTTCTTTGTCCGTCCACACCTCCGCCGTCAGCCTTCACAGCTGTTTCATTTTCTTGTCCCTCCACCTCACCCTTTCCCCGGTCTTCCCCTGCACCCCTACCTCTGTGCTGAACCACACCCCAAGGAACGGAGCTGTCCAATCTGATTGAGAACTGGCCATTCGCGGCTGTTTTTTCTCGCAGAGATTGTGATTAGATGTGTTTTATTTTTTTTCTTTCTTCCATCTCTCTCTGTTGTTTTTAATAGAAAGACCCCTGTGGCTAAACTTCCTCATTAGCCGTCCTGTGGAGCAGCGCAGCAGAACCATACCTGTGCCAATATGTCTCCATTTGGCCCTCTCCCTGCCTGCAAACCTCACAGCTAACCCATTGCTCTGTCTCACCTCGCTAACCACAGGTACACATCTATATTTTGTGCACTTGTGCCAGCTTGCAAATTTATACACAAACGCACGCACAGATGCATTCAGCACATACACAAGGAGCTGAGGCATTCCATCAACCTCCAAAACTTAATGTATGAACTTGACAGTCGCAACATGATTGAACAGCAACTTTCCAGTAAGCACAACCCAATAAATCCACACATCCGTGCGCTACTGCTGCTAGATAGTGACACGAGCAGGATAGCAAGCAGAATGTATAGATGTATTTTTAATAGACTACCTCATGGTCGCACCCCAGAACAAGATAAACTCAATCCACTGCACTGTTCCTCAACAGGTCAAATAAAACTCTGAAGTGAGTGAGTGGTTGACAAGCTGGTCAGCTGAGACGCATTTGCCGTGGCTGAGCTATTCACGGTAATCTGCTTCATTGTTTCCTAGCAGATGTGATTAAATTTAAGTATAGCGGAAAGTGGAAAAAATTGAGATGGAGTTGTTAGAGGCAATAAAAGCTTCTCAGTTCACTAAAACCTTTACTTGATGGCCTGCCTTTATGTGACACAGCACTTCTGTCCATCATTAAGGTAAATCACATCTTTGAAAATAAAGCTAGAATCTTTTCTTTTTTTATGGAAGCCCTTTTTTCATTTCATGGATTTGGCAATTATACCTATTGTACCTGGGTATTTTTAATTGCATATGCAATGAAAATCTGATTATCTAACCAGATAATATAAGCATAATTGATTAAGACAGGCTGGGAACCGTTTACTGCAAAAGCTGGTTTCAGCGAACCAGCAGAAATTGGAAGAAAATGAAATTTTATGATAATTGATCACTCGGCTCTTTCCAAACATTCTCTGGCTCCAGTTTCTCCAGTGTCATATGAATCATTGCACGCTGAATATATTTGATTTTTGGACTGTTGCAATTTGAAGAAACCACACAGGACTCTGGGAACTTTCTGTTATGGATAAAATAATTATTTGCTTAAATTAAAAGCTAATTGGCAGATTATAATAATAAAAAATAATAATTAGTTGCAGCGTTAGATGTGTCTTCACAGTAAAAAAAGTGGTATTTCATAAAGTTATTTCTGTCCAGAAATTTCTCTGAATCTATTGATTTTTAATATATACAATAAAAAGGATTTGTTCCTGGAATTTGGAAAAATGACAACCACTATGAGTAGGAACATGATTTCTCTACACCTTTCACTACTTTTTATTTTGGTGTTTTACACAGTAAACTGTTGGGTAATAGGCGGCAGACGTGTGATATATTGGACTTGATGGCTGTTAGTGTATTTTTCCTCCAACAATTTCTGCCAGAGTGCAGCACTTCCTAGAGGAAATCTCATATTCTTTCATTGGGAAAGTTTTACACATGAAAGTGTTAGGTGAGAAGCTGCGGGCACTTTGTGCTCTTTGGGCGAATATCACACCTCCTTTATACATTATGACTGATGAACAGTTTTTTCATTTGCCATTACCGCCTTCCACACACACACTCACACACACACACACTCACTCACACACACACACACACACACACACTCCTACCTAACAAAAGATACCTCCGGGCCCCTATGGTCATAACATGTAATATTGCGATGCATGACGCGGGCGTGTGATTCATTTTGTCATTGTTCTGTAACATTTGATGTGTTACTTTGAGTCACGCTTGATTGTGATTCAGGTTCAACAACGAGCAGCTCTTCCCCTGTCACCTCTTCCTTCGAACTGTAATACATTTCAGAGCTCCAAATCATATTTTATTAATTTCTGGGATTTCCCAGTTGAGTTTCTACTCTTTTGGCATTAACCTCAATATGCAGCTAACGAACTAAAAATCCACTTCTATATGAACCTCCTGAGCACTCCGCTGGAATAAAACGAGCACCTTTGCATTGCCGTAATGATGGCAGTTACGTTAGATGCAGACAGATTCTCTTGATTGTTTTAGAAGGGTATGGAAATGAGCCTCTGTGCTACTTTACTTTACCCAGGCTTTGATGTGTGATATCACAAACGTCTCTGCTCGTGTTTTATTACAGCTGGCGCACAGAATGAGAGCGGGGGGTTGTGTGATGAAGGAATATCTCTGATGAAGTCTTTCTTGGGTTGCTGAGCACAGTGTAACCTATCTGATGAGCATTATGCATTTATGCCCCCTTTTATGCCTTCTCAGGAGGGAGGCTCGTAACACAATTCATCACGCATGCATTACGACGGGGCAGCCCGTGGGTGCAAAAATCCACCTTTTAAGGGGAGAAATAAGTGACATCCAACAATGCAGAAAACTAATTGGCCTTAACCGCTTTCTTCACAGCAGAATACACTGGAAGTGGTGGACCAGGTTAATAGCGTCTCTCGTGAACAAATGTTTCTTGTTGGATAGCGGCTTTTCAAGCCCACCCACTGCATCAGTGACAGATGTCTGTAGAAACGCTGTGTGATTCTGAAAAGACAGATTTACTGTTCAGCGAAGGCCAATTAAACAGCTAAGAGCGATGCCCCCCTGCCTGGCCGGAGTACGACACCACTTGTCCTGAAGTGCTTCACATTGCATGTCCTTATTGACTAAAAGCTCAGAGCCGCCCCTGACTGACTCGGCATGCCATAGTATATTTCAAGTTATTTATTTATTTAAAAAAGAAAAAAAAAAATGCTGATCCAGCAAATGCCCTTGGTAACAAAACCTCCTGGAGAGATAGCATCAGAGTGAAAGAGGGAGGGGAAGAAATCATGAAAAAGTCGCTGGAAGAGGAAGGAGATGAGAGAAAAATACACATAAAAGTCTAAATAAATTCATCTATAAATGCAAGCTAGCTTTCAACAGCTTTCCTCACACTGACACGAACAGAATATAGGCCAGTGTCGTTCATTATGTGGCGTGTAATTGCATTATTTTCTGTTTGTTTTAACTGTGTTGAACAGTCACTTTTAGCTGGGAAAAAGACTGGGTAACATTTCTTGTGCATGTAGACAAATATACAACCTCAGGAGTATTCCTGCGAGCCCGGAGGAAGGCTCAATCCCTTTTGCTTGTATAAGCTTCTCTAAAGCCCCAAACCTCCTATTTGGGCAGCTGCTTTCTATGCGTGAAAATGGCTTAGAGTCCTGTCAGGCTTGTAGGTTATGCAAACCACAGCACAGAATTATCTGTAAAGACGGTGAGTGGAAGTTCATTACCTTGACCGTTGTGTCTCTTAACAGCAACTGCACAACTCAATTTAAGTATACAATGGTGGGGAAATGTTGTGATTTACATAAGAAGCCTCACATGGAGTAAGAGGCAGACATGAAGAAACGCTGTGGTTACTGACTTCTCTGGAAACCCTTAATATTATATGACAATAATTAAAAAAAAGGAAAGCAGAAAATCATTAAATATTATTGCTGAAGACCTTGTTCTGTTAAAACTTACTGACACTGACTGTGCCTAGCTGAAATAATTAACAAACAGAATCTCAATAACTGCTTTTTAAAATATATACAGCATATTTCACTGACTACTTTCCCTGAAATGGCTCAATAAACAACAATTAGTACAAAAGACAAACCAGCTTTTGTGCAATGCTGTTAGATCTCCTTAGAGCAACACAAGCATTTGTTTGTTAAATATAGTGAAATATTTGAAATATGACCTAAATACAATTTTTGTAATGTTCTATTATTACAATTTTGTTGATACTAATATCAATACTGATACTGCTTACTGACAGAGATACTTATCATTACTTTTATTGAAAGCACTCCATAGTTTGGAGCAAAATATAAAGACAGCTTCTGGAAATAACATTCAAACTGTCCAAATACAAGCTGGCCATCCCAATGAAAAATCACTGACCAAAAATGAAATCATTAAATATTATTTTTTTATGATTATAAGTCATATGTTGCATAGGTAAAACACCCACAAATGGAAATTATACTCTTATAAAGGAACAAATGTTACATTCACATATTCATTCATGTATTCATATTTTTTCACTGTGTGTCTGTGTGTGTATGAGACTGCCACCTGTTTGACATGCTCCAATGTGCACATAACCTTATAATAATTAAAAAACACTTATAATTATGTTTAAGACACCTTAATGTGACTTAAATTCAACGGCTGTGACACTCACAGGTGTCAGACCGATTCCCGTCGCCTTGATTCAGCGGCTGTCCGTGGCACGTTTGTGTGTATTTTTATTTCTGTGTGTGTGTGTTGCTCCTTTCAAAGCATCCAGGGAGTGGGAGCTGGTGTGACATGGGATAAAAGCGAGCCGGCATATGAAAGGAGGAGGAGCAGAGATGGTGGTTGATTCTGTGGGCGGCTTGTGTTGCACAGAGATACAGAGGAAACGACAAACAGATTCAGAAGGAGGCTGACACCATGCTCCCGCATAATGGTGCTCTAACGCTCTGTCAGAAAGTGACGGCAATAAAAACACATATGTTTAACACAGCACGCTGCTGCGAGTTCCCCTCTTTGTACCTGATCAAAGAGCTGTCACACACATCACCTTATGCAATGAAACAAAAGGTGGGATTCTTGCAAATAAATGACATCTATGGTGCCACTGATGCATGTTCATCAAGTTTTGGTTAGCGCAGTACACATCTGTTGTGAAGCTTTTGCATTTGTCAGATTTCACAGTTCTTTAATGGCTTCTTGGCATAACAATGAGCGAACAAAAGAAACTTCCCGTCTTTAATTCCGCGCAGATACATCAGATTGAAGCTAAAAAGGGGCAAAGCAGAATGAAAAGGTCAAAATGTACTTTCTAGGGCACCTAAAGGGTAGCTACGTGTGTTTGTGTGTGTGTTTGATAGGAGGACAAAAGAAGAGAAAAGCAGTCCAGACAAGGACACAGACGGAGGGAGGCAGACAGAAAAAAAGGGGAGGATGGTGGTTTGGGTTGCACGTTACCGTGTGGACTGATGAGGTGTGTGTTTGTGCGTGATGTCTGCCTGGATTTACACATACAGCGCGTCTCAGTAATTTGCAGAGCGCCGCAGAGGGGATCAATGAAATGAGCAGTTCTAGCATCCAGTCATGCAGCAGCGCACCACCTCCGGGCCGGCCGGTGACTGAGCCTCGTCTCCAAGTCAGCCGTGATTGAAGGCCACTGTGGCAGATCTGCTGCTAAAGGTCATCGTACTCATCAACTGCCCACTGCCTCCCAGTTTGATGGAGTGCAGTCTAAAGATCAAATCTCTGGCTGTTCGGCCAGCTGTTCCAACCTCCGCAGCCTCGTGCTCCTCATTGTGCTGCAAATGCTACCTGAAAGGCGCTACGATTGGTTTGTGTTGTTATTCTGTGAAGCAATGAAAGTGTTGATGTGTCATATGAGAGATTGAAGGCGTTTCTAACAAAACGGTTCGGCTGAGTAGAAGTGTGTCGGTGTGACGGAGGTAGGAGATTGTCTGTGGGTAGAAAGGTGCTGTTTGTAAGGCTATACTTCCGACCAGCCGCAGTGTTCTAACCAAGGATGATTGGTAAGTAATAGCTTCCAGTTAAAGTGTCCAGCAGGAGCTGCTTTGGTGGACTGAACTCAAATGTGCCTCCTCCATCATTTAATTTTTAATCTAAGAGACAAAAGAGCTTTATAGGGAGAACGAGCAGGCAGGGAGGAGGAGGAGGAGAGAGACAGGAGAAGGCAGAGAGAAGCAAATGCCAACAGGTCAGTGGTGGACAGCCTCGGGCTGAGAGCCACAGACGCAGAGCTCATTAAAAACAGACTGACTTTTCTGAGCAGGAGGACAATATGGAGCGAGAGAAACCCAATGGCACTGGTCTTTTCTGCGAGGAAGACGGATAGAAAGGGAAACAGACAAAACAACAACAACAAAAGAGAAAAAGGAGAATGTGGAGCAGAAAGACAAAAGCAGAGAGAAACAGCAGGATAAATGTGATTTCCTTCCTCTCAAAAAAGAAGGCAAAGAAGAAGTGGGTGATACCGTGACCACAACGGTATCTCTGTTAAGATTCATTCAGTCGTCAACTACACCAGAAAACATCGAGATGTGTGCTGATAGCGTTTGTCACCTGCACATGGGGTGGCAAAATCTGCAGCTGCTCACTTCTCTTTTTTTTTTATTGGTTGAATGGAAAAAGCAACAACACAACGTAAAAAGGAAATATAAATCTGTCACAGTGGTTGTAGTAGTAATACAGCAATACAAATAAAGCAAAGATCTACATGAAATCTCTGTTTTCAGGATTTCTGTCTGCAACCTAAAGCTTTTTGATACCTCTGTGTGGACACCTGAACAAAGACAAGCGTTCAGGATGAAGTTAGCAGCCTGTCAGGCACCCAGGTGAGCCTGTCAGGCGTGCAGATATCCTGAAGGTTAAGACGGTGATTAGAGGGACTAGACGACTCGTTGCCCTTTGGTCCTCTGTCTCTCTATTGATTGCGAACACCCTTTGAGTCACAATTGGTTAAATGAGCCCTCCACTTTGCTCGGTTACACTTCAGGAGGGCGTCTGAAGATAACAAACACACACAGACACAAGCGCCATGTGCACATTCACTTCCCAGGGGTCTCCTTAGTTTTCTCGTGACGTCTGCGTTTTGGAGCGCAGCGCCTAAATATAGAAGATGAAATAACTGAGTGTCATCGCTTTCCCGGCACACCATCACTCTAATTGTGTGTTTTCTCTTCTGTCATTTATTATTGTGTGGTGGAGCTCAACTGCTCCTAATGAGAATCGGGACAAATATTGCTTTTATCTCCCACCAGGCGGGGTGGGGAAATTTCTCAATAATGACAACTCCTTAGATAATGAGATGAGCATGAGAGAGATAATTACAGTGGAAGACGGGACAGAGTCCGAGGTCTCTGATATTCACTATTTACTGGAATGAAATGGGCTGAAATATTTCAAATGGGGGAAAAAAAAACTGAGGAGAGGGTGAAAATGTGAGCGAAGAAAAAGAGACAGCATTGTTCTCTTTTCTTCATATTGCAGGTAATTATTCTAGAATAACAACAACGTGAATATTGCTTGTGAGTTTGAAAAATAATGTCTGTTGAAAATTTCATATGATGTTCATTCGAGAAGTGACACGTCAGTGGTGCGTAAGTGCTACAGAAGCGTCCAATCCACACCGACTGCAGAGTCTGTTACAGCTGTCAGAGCCAGCTGTCCCGTCTCCAGCACTGCTCCACAGACTCAGATCCGGCCAAACTGTTTTCAGATCGTAACACAGTACAGTAAAATAAGTCTGTTTTCTAGATTTTATTTTATATAGTTTTAACATTGATGAACTAAAATACTGAACTAAAACGAAAGCTTTTCAATCTTCTGAGAGATGGAAGAAATCGACAGTAGTAACCAGGACGCTGCCAAATCAGCTAAGTCTTTTTAATGACTATGAAACTTTGCACATTGCAAATATTTTGCTCATTCCTTCATACATCTCTATAGTTCTTCCATTTAAATGACATATTGTGCATGTTGTCTATATCTTTCTATCTTTCTATTTTTTTTCTATTGACTGTATTCATAATTAAAACTTTCTTGGTGATATATCTGATTCAGACTTTTGCATTAAATTGAGTTCAACATGATCAAAACCATTATTATGTGTGATCATCGTGCACAGCTGTGACTGCTCCCATTATTATGATTAATTCATCACATGTACCTGTGATCAGCACTGAGCGCTCTACTGTATCAATCAATATACTACTTATCAAAAGGGCCTCACAAGTTCTACACAATTCAGGAAAAAATTAAAAACGTAGAAACATAAGGCCATGTGATGAAGCTTAAGGGTTAATTCAAAGAAGGATAAACAGGCACAAGTAAATATTCATTCAAATTAGCTTTGGGATTTTGTACTGTGTAGACTACAAAAAAACACATTGAAATTTATCTGAGACAAAGCTTGGCTGTATATTTGCATAAATTTCATATGAGCACAAACACTTAGTAGATGGGGTCAACAGGGAATTTGTTTTATTTTCACAACTCAACTGTGCATAAACATACATAACATTTATATATTTATTGGGATATCTGAAAGCTGCCAGTAGGTGACTAAATGGAGGTTAAGTGGTCAATTACACTGTTGTGAACACGACTGCTTGAACAACACTTTACACACACAGATGTGACCATCAGAAAAACACCTATGAATGCTACAGAGGAGTCAATAATAGTACAGAATATCATATATATATATACACACACACACACACACACACACACACACACACACACACACACACACACATAACAGACGAAACATC
>JBAJHX010000096.1:8108344-8119375 GCA_037176925.1 Amniataba percoides
GTATCGGCGATACTGATTTCAAAAATCGGTGATCGGTGATCGGCTCCAAAAACCCTGATCGGAGCACCTCTACTTTAAAGTAACTTAAACCCAGAAAAAACCCTGTTGGCGTCTTGTTATTCAAGTTGTTATCTTGTTGTAGTGACATAAAAGTGTTTAGTGTAGTGTAAACTCAGCAGGTGCAAGAGGAGTGGAAAGAACGGTAAAAAGTGTGTTTCAGTTTTCTGTTGAGTCACTCTTTAAAGGTAATAAATATATGTACTTTCACTGATGGATTTAGCTTTTGTTTTTCGTTTTAAAGTATGCTGTGCTCCTAGGAAAAAGCAGTGGAGAAAGCACCTTTAATTGTGTCATCAAAGATTTAGCATACGTTTTCATTCGTTTCTCCTTTTTCTCCTTGACTATTAGGTCAATGATGTTAATCTTTACAGCAAACTTCAGTTTGAGCAAAGTACTTGCTTTTCAATAAATCTCCAAACCATTAAGCAAAATGAATGCACTGACTGAGAGCCAACTGTGCTATACATTTTCATAATGGTGAAAAAAATACCAAGAGAATGGAGGCGAATGAATAAACCCTCGCCCTGAAATGCCTTTCTCAAGTAATTAAATCTATCTTAAGGTAAGCTGGTGCAACAAATCAAACAACATTACTCACTGGCTATTAAATCAACATTAAGTTGTTTTTTTGTTCTAAATCTTATTCATGCATAGGATCAACACCTGTGTCTCTCTTCAATTTTCAATTACCTTAAAAAACAGAACGTCTCATTCATCAGTCGAGGTGACACCATTTATCATATCCCAGCTCTGTGAAGAATGACAAACCTGTTTTTCATCGAGCGGTTGGGAGGTTTTATTTGAGGAATTAAGATGCATCTAATCAGTTTAGTCCATTGGCTGAACTGTAAATCATTGTACTGATCCAACAGTGACCTTTCCACTGGAATGACAAATCACACTGGCATGTTTCAGTATGGATAACCTATAATGCAAATGTATGCCAACAAAAGGTGTGATTTTGTTCCAGAAGATGGAAGAAAACAAGAGAGAGAACAAGAGTCTTTGATTACCAAAGTCATTAGTATTCATCCTCTAGAAACCATGAATAGCTGTACAGAACTGATTACAATACAAATGAGTCAATGTTGTGATATTTCATAGTATAAGTGAAACCTTCTATTTGCTGGTGGAATTAGAGGAAAAGTCATTAGGGTACATTCATAAAGGACCACAAATGTCTGTAAAACCTCAATGACAATCCATAGCAGATGAGACATTACACTGTCAGAAATGATGGGCTAAATTTGCACCTTGTAGCCTCTGAAGGTTCAGCTGCTGTACAATTGACATGAGGTAACCTCAGACGTGTACAAACTCACTTTCTCCTGATTTGTTTTATTTTAATTGCTCATGAATGTGGCTCATGAAAAACAAATCCAATGTTTATCCGGCAACTTCCACTTTTTTATATCATTTCATTTCAAGGTTACTCTAACAGAGCCTACAAGTTTACATCTACATTAAACAAATAAAGAAACAGTAAAACCTTCTAATCTAAAATGATAATTAATAATCAATTAATTTGCTTTTTTTCTTTTGCTATTTAACCACACACAGTCCCCAGATCTAACTTAAAGACTGAGAATAAACAGGACATCTACTTTTTTCTGGTAAAAGGTCTAATAATTAGCCCTTGAGAGTACATGAGTGTAGCATGGTATCTTGAAGGACAGAAACTTTAGCCTCATTTATGAGTCTGGACTGACTGGCTGACAGACATTGGTGAAAAAAAGTGACATCTAAGAAATATAGTTATTAATTTCAAATTAAAACATTCAGTTCTTTGATCAAAGTGAACTACAGTGCATTTGCATACACACTCTGGCTCTGTGGAATAGCCATGGTCTCAGAGTTTGTGGTATAAAATATGAAGAAACCTGAATATTTCTGCATAAGGCAAAGCACTAGAACAAAAGCTCTGGCTCCCATCACCAATAGCATAGCCAGTAGGGAAAAGACCTCCTATTGAGATTTTTTTTTTTTTTTTTGTACTTTAAGCTGAGCAGAGCTGACAGACTGTGACTGTGTGTGTGGTAAGTCATCTGCTGCCTGTCTCGCTGCAACAACTCCAAGGTGTGTGACAGATATTGTTTTAGTTCAAAGCTGCAATGTGCTACATTGTCAATCATACCTACGATCCTGGTAGCTGCAGTAAACTCTCACTAAAGTCGGTAATTGTTCAGGACAATTTCTGAAAGTGGGCGGCCAGCTGCTGTCTGTATCTACGGCGCATGAATAAGAGAGGGAGAGAGATACAGCGAGAGAGGGATTACACAGATCATAGTTTCAAAGAGATTTTCTGAGGAATGATGAAACACAAAGCATCCCACCATTTGGGAGTGGGAGTTCTAGGCATCTTTCCAGAGGGGATTCAAGACTTATTTTATGGGAGGGCAACCGTCATAGCATGCAGAGAGTTTAACCACTACAGTATACTCTTGCATAAAGTTTATATACCATGAAACTGCAGAAGAAAGACCTTGATCATTGCTCTAAGGCTATATAGATCATATTCCAGTATTCATATTTAGGGCTTAGAGCACGGTTTCAATAAATCATAGTGTATCACAGCTCAAAAGTCGAGACAACCAGATTGTCAGTCATGCAGCCTGAATGGAAGTTTGATCCAAAGTTTGAAAGTCAATACTAACTTGTTGAGTTGCAAATTTTACCCTAAACTTTTGTTTAGCCAGTGTATAGTGTAGCTGCATCACGCATAGGGTTGGGTATGGTTAAGATTTCATCTATACTGTTATTACTTATTGGTATTGGTACTTTTTGGTACTCTTATCAACACTCCTCCTTAATTTTAACAGGATTAAAATGTGTAAGTAGGCACATCATAGAGTATAACTGATCTCATCCCAACCTGTGCACTGAGCTCAAAATTTCAAAACAAGACCGTGATGTACTCTGACGACACAGAGGACAACTTTTTTATAGAGCCTAATCAGTGTTATGTTTCTGAGCCAGTTTAAGCGAACTTCCTACCCATCCCTAATCCCACATAAACATGGTCATGAAAGATAAAAACAGCGACAGAAAAACTTCTAGGCCAAAATATTCTCCTGAACACATCGACAGGGGCACCAGCAGCAGTTCTAATCTCGTGTGAATGCGGCACTAAGTCACACGATACCGAGCCATATCCTCATAAATGAGACAGGATGTGGTCTGTCCTAAGCGATCTGTAAATACTGAGGAGAAAGTGAGAAAGCTCCTCGCCTCTTGTATCCCCTTGTGGGCTGCTACCAACAACTTTTAGCTACAGCATGTAAAGATGGAGTCAGGTAATTCCTTTAAGCCATCCACTCAGCCGCTGTCAGTGCAGAGTCTGAACCCGGGCTGATCTACTGCCGAGTCCCCACGTCCAGCAGCATTAGTGCAGTATCAGTGATATATATGAGGGCTAAGCAGGGGCAGCTGGAGTGGAGGGGTCAGGGAACAACACGTCAGAACATGACTGGAGCAGCACGGCACTCTGACTGATCGGCCGGCTGACAGCACCTACCGCACCGAGCGCCGATGTAAAAATCACCACCGACTGCGACGCGGAGTGACAGGGAGTGACACTGACGCTCTGGTCGCAATACAAACATGGTTACTAAATCATCACGTAAAGTCGAGAGGACAGGCAGCATTCTCGGGATAATATTACCCGCCTATGTTGCTTCAAGGTGTTGTCTATAAATCACGACCTTTTTATTTGTTCTTCGATGCAAAAGATCAACATGCCTGGCGGGACGACAGAATGCCGGAGCATCGACGTAGCATCTCGAACAGGTGCCCCATTCGGCCCCTAACAGCATAGTTAATGGTGTTATTTCTCAAATGTAAGCTGCATCTTGTAGGTTCTGAAAAGAAAAAAAGAAACACTACTGCTTCTTCTGCTAATTACTTCATGGCAAAATGCCCAAATCCATGCTATGAATAACTTAGGTCAGCACTAGCTCGGCAGCGCCTTTCTGAATCTTTCCAGTGTGTTAAATAGGTGAGTGCACAGGGCTTGTTGGCATAATGAGTACGCCGGCTATGGACAGTAACTCTGGATGTACAGTATATTTATGCCTTAATTATTGTAGTGGAAACACGATGACACATTTGTACACTGCGGCACGCTAGGAGTAGAATTAATGAGTGCTTTTGATTAACTTTTGTCAGTTTTTGCGCCTTGACTCTAGAACTGCTGCCTCCAATGTCTCAGAGAGGGAAAATAAGTGCACGCTTTTTAAAAAGCACCCTTTCCGGCTCGTGCTGTACACTCTGTGTGCATGTTTTTATCAATTATCTTCTCTTTTTATTCTATTTTCTCTCTTTCACTTCACCCCTCAATAAAGCAATTTCCATCTTCTGTTTTGAAAAGTGCTAAATAAAGTTTAACCGCTTACTAATTTTTTAGTTCTTACGTCACGTTCACATCTACTGTGGGCTACGACCTGCAATCTCCTGTTGTTGGCAGTAAATATCTCCACTGAGGAAATTTAGAGCTAATTGCCTTGCTCAAGGGCAACTGTTCACTAATTGCTTTGGGAGGAGAGCGCATTAGTCATTCACTTTTCCCGTCCATAATTTCTTGCAGATCAGGCATTCAAACCAGCCTTCAGATATCTCCTACTGTATCTACAAACACCTGTCTTTTTTTATTTTTCCACATTTTGAAATAGCTGAATGCGCTGGTGATTTATCACTCTTAAACAGTAAAGTAACTAAATGCATACCCGTTATGTGATCATGTGAAAACAGCATGTTGATTATGACTCAGGAGCTTGGTAACTCTTCATGTGGGAGAGGTGGGGGGGGGGAGAACACAGTTGCCTGACTTTTAAAGATGCATTGTTCAATTATTATTGAAAAAACAGAAGAGTTATTATTGTTGGTCTCTCACTGGCCTTTTCACAAACAAGTAAAGATCATCGGTCCCCATCGACAGCTCCATTTCATAAGGTCAACCTTGGCTTGGCTTTCAAACGTGTGCCTCTTCACATTAATACACTCGAGATTCAGATGAGACTGGTTCGCCTCAACATCACATTATTTGAACATCACGGAGATTCTATGAGTGTAAAACATTTCAGTATATTAAAACTCAGGGCCAAAGGTTACTCAAAATATAGATCTGCTTTAATTACAAAATTGCAATTGTTTTACTTTGACTTTGACCTTGCTGTTGAGTTCTTACAATATTTATGCTAAGAACGTCCTGAATGCACACAATTATTGGATTATTCTTTAAATATCACCAAGTTTTTTTCATGATCATTCCCTCTCAATAAACAAACTGTCTTGAAAGAAAAGAAAAAAAAACAAGCTACACACTTGTGCAACCTAAATGTAAAATCCCCTGCTGGAGATTTTCCTACATGGAGGCAAGAGGCTCAACAGGTGTGCACGCCAATGAGAAGAACACGAAATTAACTCAACTGTGGTCATTACACTGCTACCTTGTGTGCAATTTTAAGTCTTAATTTCTTTGGCAGCTCTTCTACGAGAGGCTCTCCAGTGCGTGTGTGTGTCTGTGTGTGTCTGTGCGGGAGTGTGAGTATAAACCATGCCATTCTGTTCATCCCAGTTAACAGTGCTGCTGGTGAAGACTTGCCGATGATAACGCTGATATTTCTGTGAGGCACAAACTACCCAGTCAGTTGGAAAAAGCAGTTTTTGCACACAGTGTGCGTATTGTTAGAAAAAAGACCTGTGTAAACATTGTATGCCAACAACAATCAGCAAACATCAAAAAGGGAATCCGAAACAGGTCAAAAAATAATAATTTAGTGTGGAGCCTAAAAGTTTAGAGAAAGCTCTTCACATAAACTGTCATATTCCACTTCATCGCATCTTTCAAAATACAGGACAGTTTTCAACACTGACAATATATTCTTCTATTCTGAAGACTAGCACTTTGCAATTTGTTTTGTTGAGTGTGCCACTGTATATAACAGAAGGGTGTGGGTGGAAACTGAATACACAGGACTAAAACAAACAAAAAAAAAACCTTAACGGCATACTGGAGGGAAGGAAGTTTTATTTACACCTACTGTAACCTATCAAGTAACATGCAGTTTTTGTATTGTTCTTAATTAGGTCATTTTCCCTCCTTTTTTTCTTGCGCTGTAAGAAAGAAGGTATACAATTCTGATCAGAATGAGAAAGTTTTGTTTATAGTACTTTTTTCAACACTATTCTTCCACATTTCTGGACTCTGTTGTGTGGATCCCCGTTTCAGTCCCATTTCCTATAAACTGGTTCTTTCTTCACACAGGTTCACCTGTTCATTTGTCTGGTTCTTTCCTCCCAGCAAGATCAGAGCGGTGCCAGAAGCTGTGGGTCCACCGCCATCTGCCACAAGCAGGCTGGCAGGACTAAGGGCATTTTGCTTCAGTGTATGTGTGTGTCAGTGTGTTGGTGTGTGTGGCCACCTCTGCTGTGAGTAATGACACGGATGCAAAGTATTGCTTCAGTAACTCGCTTGTATTTATGTACTGTGTGTGCTTTCCAGCTGGTATTAGAGAGGGAACTTGGGACGATGTAACACAGAGAGACAGCGAATAAAGTGTGTGTGTGTGTGTGTGTGTGTGTGTGTGTGTGTGTGTGTGTGGAGAGGGGGGAGGGAGTAGGAGAAAAAAACAGGGAGTGTGGTGCTACTGCTGTGGCAGATTGATGTGAAAAGCAGTGGAGCATCACTGCCTCTGCACAGGGTAAACAATGATGAGAGAACAGCTAATGAAGGCTTCTGTGTGGATGTGTGCGCACACTTGTGTGTGTCTAATGGTGGTGTCGAATGCATCACATACATGTATGTCCACGCATGGCAACATGTGTGAGCGTGTCAGAATCTGTGAGAATGTCGAGGGGGATGGTAGATCCAGAGGAAGCAGTGGAAATAAGCTTTCTTCACCATCTGTACCTCTGTATTTATTTCCTTGCATACTGGTAATATGATCTTTCATTCTCTACTGCCAAAATGTCATCCTTCAATTCCCCCACTCTTTTATTCACGCTCACTAAGAGAACTAAAATCGTGTTATACCAGTATGTAATTTTAATTTACAATATATCTCAAATGTACATATCACACAATATGTATGTATATATATTTGCCAGATGGGAATGCCTGTTTTTGGTTAATCCAGTTATCAAATACCTGACACATTTAGTTATACATATGCTTCAAAGATTTGGTGCAAAAAAAAAATCTAATTCTAAAAATTCAATATTGCCATAAAACAGTTCTGCTCAGTGATTTAAAAAAAAAAAAAGGATAGCTACCTCCCAGGAGATTAGTTGACAGAAATCTTCACAGTAATTTTTATCACATTGCCCAACTGCAGTCGGAGCCATCCACCTATTCATCTATTGCTGAAGACTAAATCTAGGCTGTGTTTCTTCTTTTATAACTGGGGGAGTCACTTTTCATTCAAAATTCTAATTACTGTTTGGACATGGGAGAAAATAACTACTCTCTGTCATTTTACACAGCACAAAATGCAGAGATTTGCACTCCAGATTTTTGTGAAGTGTCATTGTGACTAATGACATACACTGCAGTATCAGTAACCTGGGAAATTGTTGTTATTTTGGTCACGCAAAGTGTAACGTTAGCTGTGCTTTATGGACAATCCTGATATCAAACCATGTAAGAAATAATGTGTGGAGACTTTTCAGATTCAACACTGCTGAAGCAAACAAATTGTGAACAAAAGGGAGTTTTTTTAAACCACCTTTTAAAAACACAACTGCCTGCAGTAACAGTCCCATAACAAGAAATCTAAAGGCTTAGCTTGTCAGGCGGTGGGGGTGACGTGAATGAATGGAACAACGTCAGTCCTACACTTTATTTTCAGATTAGCCTGAGTTGCATTGGAATTAAACTGAATGACTCACATTAGATCTCATTCACTGAAACTTGTTTTGTCGAAGAAGTGACAGCCATAAGAACACGCTGTACAACTTCTCGTCTCAGTAAAGCAGACAGCACAGTTTGACAACTTATCACTGATTGGCTGAACGGCTGTCTGTTTGAGTAACCTGATTTAAGGGACAGCTGTATGGCCTTACAGTAACTGGTTTAACTAAAAGGCTCTCTGTGGTGGCTGGCTGCAGTGCCTGGCTGCATTGCTTTACAGATGAAATCAGAAAAAAAACTAAAAGCTAAGCTGGGCTGATCTATGATTGAGTGCCAAAGTGTGATTCTTTGCGATAAGAGCCTGCATAGTGTCTGTGCTTGTAAGATAAAACCGTGCATGTTTCCCCTCATTCCCTTACATGTGATAGCATTGCTTCTCAGTAATGCTATTTTCCACCAAGGGAAAGGAGGAAATGTCTTGTTAACAAGTGGTCTCTAAACACTGGGAAACCAACAAATAAATTCCAGAGAAATCTAGATTAATGGGCCGACTGAAGGGTAAGTGGATGTGTATCGGGGCTCCAGCTAAATGGCCTGCCTGGATCTAGCTAGACTGAATCAAAGTTGGAAATAAATTGCGTGAAGGAGGCAGTCTGAAGTGGGTGCTATCCAGCCACCCTATCCTCTCCTCTCCTCCCGTATCACTTAAATAGTCATTGCTACTCCAAACATGTCTCAGTACCTTCATCCAAAGCTGTTGCCAGCAGTGACTTTTTCATGGCAAAACCCATTTTGAAGACACTTGCCAACGTCCTCTATAAATAACCACCTGATCCACACAGCTGCCACTCATTCATTTGAGGACATTCATATGTGAGGTGAGCCAAATGTCCCTCCACCACGGCCATTTGGCATTATTCATGGTGGCATTTCAATTAAAATAAGTGCAATGAGTGAAGGCGGATGAGGGAATGAGTGGTATAACATGAATGGAGAGGCTAATAAATATAGTCATAAATACAGCTCAATGGCTTTAAGTGATATTCAACCTTACAGAGAGTGGGAGTCAGAGATTTTATCAGGTGAGACACAAAATAACACAGACCACCATCTGTGCCATCACACCACCATGCGCCTTAAGAAATTATACCATCTCTTCCAGTGCATTTCTCATTCTACAGAAGCTTCAGATACAAGTAGGGCAGCCAGCCCATGTGAAAGCAGCTGACAGCTTTGCTGAGTCCAGATTCTTGCCTGCGCGAGCTTTCAAAGAGCTCGTTACAGTAAAGTGAGTGGTTTTTTTTCCTCTTTGATGAAAAGACTTTGCTTTGTGGGACTGCTTGTTTGCTTTAAATGCAACATCAACTTTTATCCACATCCATCCCTGAATGCCAAAAAAAAAGATTTGGAAAGACCTATCAGATATCATTGAGTATAATTATTGAACATCAGGATGCGACCTTGGATTGCTTAAAGAATGCAAAACAGCTTCTTTGAAGAGTGTATTTCCTTGACGTGATGGATTAAAGTATTCTACATCAATGGAGGTGGATGTGATGAGGAAAGTTATGATCCAAACTTGTTTGAGTGGCTGGACATACAAATATCCAAGTTACATAAGACTGTAGATTAGATTATTGATTGTCGTTGTTGCTTACTTTGACTATTTGCCAAAAAGGTTTTAACTTGTGTGAGATGTATTCTTCAAGTGCTTTTTAAAGGTAAACAAGACTCACTGAAGACACCTTCAGCCATGCCAGGTGCTTCGTAAAACTGCAGATAAGCAGTGTGCAATGCTTTACATGCAAAGCTAATGTGGGCACGCTGATATGCTCAAATGACAATTTGAGCAAAGATGTTTGGATTTACTGGCTTGGACAAGTGACGATAAAACCAACAAGTTCAGATATGGGAAGTTTTGTGTGAAGTTGCTCCCTAAAATTTCAATCAAAGGCATCAAAAAGCACCAATATTTACGTGTCATCCATGTCTCAGTGTTACTCACTTGTTTCTCTACATTCTGTTCTTTTGACACACCAGCCTCTTGATCTCTGTTGCACTGTTGCCATAGCACCAAAACCACAAGCTGCTAAAAGCTGATGAGACGGCGGTTGGGGCGGTTCACACGGGAGCTAAATGTGGATGTTTTTTATGGTTGTTGTGGGAGTGATGAAATGCGTTACTTTCACTAAGAGGTCAGGCTGACAACCACGTTTAACACTTTAAGTGATCTTGTTTTTTCAAGGTAAGGTGCCATTTCCTGCGTGGCCCTGTTTCAGTCAACATTTTCAGCCATTTGGACGCGTCTCGAGTTGTTCTCACCAACAGCTGTTTCCCTGGTTAGAAAAACAGCCAAGCCAATCAGAGCTTTGTAGGAGGGTGAACAAATCTGGACATCATTATCCTGCTAGAGACATCTTTCCGTAAACACACACGGTATATATAGCAATATACAAAAAAAATCAAAGGTAGGGGATTTCGGTATGTTTTTTTTTTTAACAAAAATAAATCACAAGCTTTGGGAAGCCTATGCAGACTCTGAGGCCTGTTGGGCAAATATTGCTGCTTTTAAACTGACTGATTTACAGCATAATTATAAACTTTTTGAAAACTTAAACTTAATCACTGCATTTGCAGAAATATGTTAATGCTATTTAAAATGTGTAATTCATCATCCTTTCATTCTTGTGACTCATCTTTTTCTCATTCAGACACAGGCAATGCGATCGCAGACAATATACATAATACTGTAAATGTACATACACACCTACATATATAGAGAGAGGGAAAGAGCAAGAGAGAATAATTATAAACTGTAAATTTAAAGAAGTGACTCTTAAATCAACATATCCTTTGACTGAAGTGACATGTTTAGTTCAACAGCTCCAAGCAACTATTGCAAACTGCTGTTTGTCGACTTCAGTCAATATCAACAGAATCTAATTTTCTGTAATAATTGTAATAAATAAAATAATAATAATTGTCTTAATCATCTTATCTTACAATATCCTATCCTATTACATTTCAGTTACTGTAAGTTTTTGGTCCGTCGTGAAAACCTTCTGGTGTCAGTTTATCACTGATAGGATGCATATAGGATGGATAAAGCTACAGTGCCGCTGCTC
>JBAJHX010000096.1:8119475-8138252 GCA_037176925.1 Amniataba percoides
GTCGTGAAAACCTTCTGGTGTCAGTTTATCACTGATAGGATGCATATAGGATGGATAAAGCTACAGTGCCGCTGCTCAGGTGATCGAATTAGCTCATCTTGAGAAACAGATCTTTTTCCTTCCACACTGCTGGTTTACCTACAGCAGCTGTTTTGATTGCCATAGCAGTTAATGGCCTGAAACAACCTTTATGTACAAGCACATGAGTAATCGCTGATGTTGTTCTTGTAGACATTTACACGACCAGTATCACGTCCTGTTTACCCGAAAGCCACCAACAGCTCAGCAGGTGTGCTGATAGGTCTATCATGTTCCTGAGGTCATGACAGGCTGCTGGAGGGATGTTTGTAAGCTTAAAAAGGTCACAAACGCGCCTGGGAAGAATAAAAGCAGTCTGACTACAAGTGCAGCACACCGCCACGCTGTTCAACAGAGCGTGCAAACACACACACACACACACGCACACACGCGCACACACACACACACACACACACACACACACACACACACAAACACAATTTATACCACATACATAGCTGTAAATCAGGTTTTGTCAGTTATTTCAGGCTCCCTTCTGCTTAGGAAACTTTTAACAAATTGAACCTTGAGTTATGCTGCATTGAAGGCAGAAGTAAAGGCTTTGGTCATTTTTAGCATTATTTTTTATCAGACATCTCTTTGAGTCCCCAGGGAAAACAGATGTTTTACACACAACCACATTTTTTTTTTTGATGGGTTGGAAAAAAAAGGTGACACCTCTCAGTGACACATGTGCCCATCATGGTCAGATACTTACTCCAGGCCAAGTTAAGTGGCCTGCCACTTGCTTGATACCAGACAGGGGAGTGTCTGAAAAGGTTGCGATGAATCATAATCTCAGCAGGATGGGTCTCCCTGGCCTCTGTCACTGTTCATCACGCTAGCCAACAGCAATTACTGTATAAAGAAACAAGGAATCATACATCACTATGAGCAGACCACTCTATCTTTTCCTTGGTTGTTCCTGCAGCATCTTACCAGCTCATGTTTGTGTCGCACATTGTAGTTGATGTTATGTCTCTCTCTTCAGATTATTTAGATGTAACCTTATCACTGGCAGAAGAAAAAGATAGTCAAGCCTGCCTGCGAGATAACATCCAAAGAGCTCGATAAAAATGTGCTATGAAAACAGATTGATCCTGCTTCGCCTATAATTTACAGCAAATGAAGAACCACAGTGAAAACAGGTGGCTGGCAACAGGTAACCTTCATTCACAGTACGTCACGGTGTCTCACGGTGCCGTCTGTGTCTGTGTTGAGCAGGGCTAGATGTATGACGAATTAGAGCTGAAGAGTCAGCCAACTCAGAGGCTCTGTGAAACTCATAAACAGTGTCAATCTGGAGGGCTGCATCATTGGGAGAGGAGCTGAACAGACTGAAATGGTTTACTCTAATTAAATAGCAGACTGCAGTGACTGTGAAATGGAATTTCTATTGCAGCCTGAACCCTTCTATGTATCTTTATTGTCTGCTGCCTTTAAATGGTCTCTGTGCCATTCAACAAGTTTAGCCACATTTCAAACTTATCTGAGGATGGGTCCTCACGGGATGGGTTAGACTTATGTTTGTAAAAAATGTTCTCTTATTACAGAGGATTGACATAATTGTAATATGTTGAGCTAAATGTAAAAACAGCTACTATGGTCTGCAGAAAACACTCAACACTCAAAACCTCTGCTGTCAACAACTTCATGTCCTCTCATACTACTATGAAGTATTTGGATGCAAAGACTCCCCAGGGTGTTACACTTTTTCTCAAACCTTGTCTTCCCCTTGCCCTCTTCCACACACACAACATAGTTGTGCATGTATTTAATTGTTTGTTGAACTTCAGATAATTAACACTGAGCACAGACCTCAGGGTTGCCTAACAAACCAGTTAAAATTGGGTGAATCGTACCTCTGAGGCACAAGCCTCGATTAAAACGCTACATTTGTATTCAGCACAACGGTTTCATTCATTGTAATGAAACAAAGCAATCGAGAGTGAGAGGAGAGAAAAACAAACACTATGAAAAACACAGATTTATCTGCCAAGAAAATTCTATGAAGCACAGCCAGAAGGGATGTTGCTCCCAAAAACCTGTCTTCCTCCCTTGAGTCCCCTCTTCCAACATAATGAGGCGCCCAGTGAACGCTGCCTCCAAACGTAGCGTTCTGGGAAATACGCCCACACAGTGGGGGCACGTAGGTCAATTCAGTTACAGCGCCGAACCACCCTGAGCAGATCCAACAGAGGTGAGCCAGAGCCACACGGATGCATGTCTTTAAATGACTGCCTGCAGGGGGACATGAAACCAAAAACAAGCCAAGCTGAGATGCAAGTGGAACATGTGGAGAACAGATGGGCAGGGGGAACGCAGGCTGCATAATATTTCAAGTGTGCGTCTGCACGCGCACACACACACACAGATACATAAACCACCACAGAGCTTTCAATACCACTCCTATCCATCCATATGAATGTTGCAGACCTCAAAGCTCATCCCTTCCAACTTCTGGGAACAAGAAGAACTGACTAAAACAAGTGAGGGATCCTGCAAAATTAACCAGTGTTTCTCTGGCCAAGATTTAGTCACAGACTCATTTAGTTTGCCCCCTCTATCTCCCCTAGCATACTATCTTCTCTCTAATTCAACAGCTCACCTCTCTACTGATCTTTTCCTCAACTTCCCTTCGTACTACCGGATCCTTCTCCACCTCCTCTCCTCTCGTCTCCTCCCGTCTCTCCTCTTAAGTTGTCCGCAGAGAGCAGATCATTCATTACTTTGGCAGAAAACAATCTACCAAGGGCCTCATCTAATGAATCTACCAGAGGGATACTCACTCACATGCTTACAGATGCACAATCGAATTGGATGCCAGAAAATCAGCTGGAATTAGCTCATCAAGATTTGATTTCTCTTGATTGAAACAATGGTCCCCAGATCAGTTTGTACACCGCGCTCCTTCCAATTAAAACAGGAGACCATTTCGCTGTTACGGAGGCAGATTGTGAACACTGCTGATATGGGTCTCATGAAGTCTCTCATAAAACTTGAGAAAAAGTAATTGCACTCTCCCCCCCTCCCTGCTCTCCTCCCTCGCTCAGGATTTACAACGCCATCGATGTATGACAGCGCCTTTTCTCCTCAAAATGTCAGTTTGGGCTTCGTTGATACAGAGTTTCATGGTATTCAAAATGGCACAAGACATAGTGGGTCCTTAATCAAATGTTACAGAAAAGCAATTCTCTCCAAGGTGACCTGCACTGCTTTGCACCAAGTCACAGTAATGAGCATTTTAAAGCCAAAGCAGAGACAGGTAGCACTCCTCCTCAGCCCCGCATCCATCACAAACACAGCGTTCATCTCAAGTCCTGGCAAAGATGTAAAACAAAGCAATCCTCCCAAATAAAGTTCCACAAATGCGTAATTAAAGCCATGTGTCTATGTAAAATAACGCAGGCATCTAATCTCAAGTCGCGTTTCGCAATCTTTCTCTTCCTGCTCATAAGCGGTTGACAGGGAAAGCACCAAAACTCTCATATTGGAACGGGCCTGGGGTTGTTTTCGGAGTAAACACAGACACACAGTGAATCCGCTGTCATAAAGAATAATAGTCATTAGTTAGCCAAGAAATAACCTAATCACACCGAGCTGCCTTCAAGCCTGTTTTGATGAATACAACACCGACGCTAAACCGCTGTGGCGACGCCGATGCAATAATCATCGGGGAGCTCTTTCCCAGATAGCAGACGAACATGACCTGGAATCTTCGGGATCCATTTGTCTTTCCTCCCTCTCTCTTGCCCACTGCCGGATCCTTATTGAATAAATGTTAAGGCGACCTAGGCACAGATGACACATTGCAGTCTACAAAGCAGGGCCTTAATTGAAGCCTATTTATCACTTAGGATAGCTGTGTTGCCAATGTGGGGGATGAGAGGGAGAGCTGCAGGGAAGCAAAACTGCCAAACTGAGGCACCAGCGACTCTGAATAAAAGAGGGGTGGATGCTGTAATAACAGCTTTTTACTGCTGGTCATTAAGCATAAGGTTTAATAATGATATTTTTTTAATTAATGAGGGTAAATTGTACTATGGCATGTTTGTTTACTATGTGATTAGGCTGTGTGATAATGGGCTAAAAGAAAAAATTGGAAGGAGATGGATGGACCGGACAATTCATTTCCTTTTTAATTTCAGTGTGTCAGAATACTGATTAAATTTTGAATCTTTCTCCTCAGCATAAAAAAAATATAGAGAGATACTTGAGGTCAAAGCACTGAAACATATTGGTTTTATTGGCCCTGAGGAGGACTGATTCATATGAATGTATGTTGATGTTTGTTTGTAGCCTCTTGCATGTGTTGCGAAGTAAGCGTGTCTTACGCCTACAACATCTCTGTGCAGGCCTGTGAGTGAGTCGTTATGTATCTGTACATCGTCATGTATGTATTCTGCTGAAGTGTGCCTCATGACATCGACCTGCAGTGTAATTATTCAGACCCGCTAGGTAACACATCAATCACTGCTGTCTGTGACATGGTCATACAGTGAAACAAACACACACACACACACACGCCCACAGAGGCTGAAGCACTATATCTCAGGCATATTCGCCAACACCTCCCAGTAGGTTACTAAGAACAGAACAGAACAGCAGACAGACAGACAGCCTCACGGCCAACGAGCTCGAGCAGTGAGTTACTGCCAGTCCACATGAGTATTGCAGGACTTACTGAGTACATCGGAAGATACAAACTCTTTCGTACTCCTTGTGGATGCATTAGAAATTCTTAGAAAATTCTTTTTCAACTTTCCAGTGATTGTGTACATTTACAAGGAGCAAAAAAAACAAAAAGCTGCTTGTATTAGACTCTTTAAACGGTTGTGTTGATACTGCACATGCTTGTTTAGACCCATTAATATTGATTCAGAGTGAAATAAAATGTCTGATGGTGGTTTAGATTTGTTTTCCAGCCTACTCATTCCAACTAAGCCTTTAAAAACAAGTCAAATAGAGTTTTTTAGAAAAAGCTAAAGTAATTCCCTAAAACAGCAGGACACGTTTTTTTTTTTTATTTTTTTTTTTAGCAAACATAACTCAGGCCAAAGTAAAAAGTGGATTTGTTGGGGACTATTTTCAGATGTGAATTAATACACATTTATTGTGCTAGGAATTATTTAAATCACCAGGACAGTCTGCGGTGCCCATACTCATTATAATAAAAAAAACTACAGAACAAAGTAATAAGCTATATCAGGCTTTGACTGCACAGAAATTACTTGTTTTTAGTTGATTCATTGTGGTTTTGGTCTTTTCATGGCATTGTTGTTGTACATACAATATCACCAGCTTTCTCCTGTAATGTTCATCTAAATTCTGTACGATACTTCATGGCATGATAGTAAGACATTGTTTTGAAAAATGCAAAGAAGCTCTTCCACTAGTTTTCCAAGGATGCCCCAAAACAGGGCCCAGGAGGTTAATGCATTTCTACCATCATGAGGAATGACGTTTTAGGGGAGCAACTGTGCTGTGTGTTGTTACCCAGTGTGTGAATGTGTAATACAGAGAATGAGAGAAGGCAGAGAGACAGATAACTGCTGAGTGCGTTGTCACTAGACCTTGTTTGTATGTGTGTGTGAGGCAGAGATAGCGGGAGAGAGAGTGAAGGAGACAAAGAAAGAGGAGGGGAAGATATATGGGGAGGGAAATCAGGAAGACGGAGAGTAAAAGAATAAGCAGACAAACAGCCCAGAGACGGCCCAGCACTGAGGCATGTGGCAGCGATGGTGATAATACCCAGCAGTGGGCCAGTACACTGTGGCTGGAGGCATGCAGGCCAGCCAGCTCATGGCTGCCAGTGAAAGGAGCCATTGGACTTTATGTGCTGTTTATGTGGATGTTTACCAGCCTTAGTGGCAGGACAAAACTGTGGGATGAGAGTAAATCCCTGGCAAAGTAGACAATAGTGGACACAGCAACCTAATGATGGCCATAGCAGCTAACATGTTGGTGACATAAGCTAAACAAAAACAAATCTACATTTTGGCTGAGTTTTTATTTTTGTGCTGCTATTTCCGCTGTGATTTATATCTATAAGACACTGTGCTCTTTTTTTTTGCACGTAGGCAGTATGCCTTACACTTGACAGACAGGGGAAACCCTCCTCCAGAGGGAGAGCTCTTATTATGCACAGCAACTGTGCGTGCACCTGGAAGATCCAACATGGGAGTAGATTTAAGTAAATGAATGTCTAACAAAGTGCCACAGACAAAGAACCTGCTCATTGATTCAAGATTATCTAAACAGCACAGATTATGCTACAATCTAGGAAAGCTCAACAACTAACAATTTGAAATGATGAATTCAAATTGTTGAGCACAACCTCAGATCTTGATCCAGTTTACCATAAACTGTCTATCTGTCTCAAGGAATGGGTAAAAATGAAAGATTTTTCTACAAATGTGAAGATTCAATTTTGGAGAAAGAATATATGGACAGCTAGTGTACACGATGTACAACTTCTGCCATATCTGCCAACAAAAGAACCTTACCCTGCTGCCTCTCAGGAAACATCTTGCTTTAGAGTTGAGCAAAAATGCGTTAACATGTTGATAAGCTGACATTATGAAACGCAGAAAGAGACTGACCTGTAGTAATCATCAGGGTGATTAGAGGATGGAAGATGTGAACTATTGCTTTTGACTTTGTCTTTACATATTTGCTGTTCTTTACTGACAACTTCCCAAATTTCTGCACCCAACGAGGAAGAACAATTTATTCCATTTATTACGTGTATTTTGGTGGCCATAGGTAATTCTCAGTATAAATCCACATAACTCGGGGTCTAATCAGCCTGAATAACTCTAAACACGTTTGTGGGCGTGCAGGGCCTTCCAAGTCCAAATTTGCTGGTCTTCCTAGTGAGTCAATAAAGATCCTCCTTGGAGGTTTGCTTAAGCAGAGCCACTGGCACCCTGACATATTACTCCACAGCTAACAAAGTCTGGGGACAAGATTGGTGTTTCACAATAACCCAGTGGTGGATTGTCGATAGGCTTACTGCTGGGTAACAGGGAGTTGACTTTATATTTCAGAAGTGCAATTTCTTGTAGAGCGATTTTCCTTTTTGAACTCGAAGAACTACAGACGATTTCAAGCATGGTGGTGGTGGAGAAAAAAACAATGGCTGCTGCATACTGGATACACACTCCCACGATGCAAACACATTCAAATGACACACGGATCTGAATGCAGGATTGCCAGCTTTTCCAAATACTGACTTTATAAAACAGAACAGGTTTTGACTGGCTTTGACCAGTTCACAATGAATATATATTCATTGTTTAAAAGTTGTTTTAAGATTTAACATTATTGCAAAAAAACCCCTAAAACACTTCCTGTGCACAGGCACACACATTTTAAACTGAAAAAGATAATGAACAATGGTGTTGCACCAATACTCTTTATCTACATTGAAAATGACTAATTTTGCATTAAGTGGTGTGAGAAATGTGTTTGATGGAAATTAATGATTGGCACTATTTGATCTATTCATTATATAAATTTATCCCTAGCTGGTAGGCCTACAGCACAAGATGGTGGTAAGAAATTAACATCAAGTATAATTAATGAATATAAACTGAATCTACAAATCATACCAGCTGTGACTTTATCACTGTTTCTGTTTCATATAGAGGTCTCATAATGTGATTATTAAGATATGTTTAGATGTTATTGATGGTGGTTACAGAGTTAGGGTACATATGGGGTAGAAAGATTCTGAATAACACAAACAAAAATAAAACATTTGCATTGCTGTGAGAAATCTCATTGCTGTGGATAATTATAACAGGTGTAACTATGAACACCTTTTTATTGTTTATTCTTTTAGAGCAGGTGTTTTTTCTTAACACATAGCATGTCTGGCATCTGGTGTGCACATATTCTGTTCACGCTGCACAGATAAGCGGGTGCATACACACACACACACACACACACACCACACACACACAAGCACACACAGTAACACACAGAAGCACACAAAAGCACAAACACTCTACTCGGAGAGACATTGTGAGACACCCGCAAGCGGAGATAAACAAACATCAGAATGCAAACACAACGGGGGACACGTCCAAACAAGATACAGTGCATCGATATCAACACACACACACACACACACACACACACACACACACACAGAGGAGATGTCCTTCACGTAGGACCTCAGCAGGTGGAACGCCCCCTCCCATGCCTGTCTGCTAACCAACCAGTCCTTCTGCAGCATCCTGTCTGGTCCCAGCCCATCTGATTTCCTCTGTCTGCCCCTGTGTCTGTCTTCCTATTTTCTAGTCTGATTTCTTACAGCCCCTTCTGTATCTTTCGCCCCCTCCACATCTCCCTCTCTGTCTATGTCTAAATCTGTCTTTGCGCCTGTCTACTTGCCTTCCTCCGAGCCCTCTGCACACAGTCAGTGTTTGGGAAAAAAAATGGTCCTAGTGTTTTACGGTTTTTGACAGCTGACATGATCCCATTCGTCCTGGAGCCAAGCTGATATATTTTACCTGTATGGTAGTAGATACAACTGGACAGATTAACCGATTGTTGGAAAAGGTGACCCTGATTGAGCTGCATGACAAGAGATTTTATAGGACAACAGATTGACTGTGTGTGTGTGTGTGTCATCCTTGGTCTCCATCTGTCTGTTTACTCAGTCCCTCTTTTCCCTTTCTGTCCGCCTCCCATCCTTCCTCACTGCAGTCATTAGTTTCTTTCCCGACCCACCTGCCTGGCTTTCCTATTTCTCTGTTTGTCTCCTCTCCTGCCAGCCCGGCTAAATCACTGTCATTTCTGTCTGTCTGTCTGTCTGTCTGCCTGTCTCTCTTTAAGTTTTGCTTTCACGCTGGCCCCAGCTGTTCATAAGGCCATTAGTCCTCCAACGTGTTCTCTTGTTCAAAAGTCATCTGCCTCATCATCAGACTTAAAAGCTCCTCTAGTGCAGAGAGAGGCAGACACACACACACACAGTCTGGGAGAGAGGTGATATCTGTCTTTCTTACACGCACACACACACACACACACACACAGAGTCACATAAAAGACACTGAAACTACTGTCAAAACAGCTTGCTGGCTGATTGGTGCTGATAGACTTGTATACAGTTCCAAAGTCATATTCAGCTGCTATTAGTATTTGTTCCTGTCCTGTTGGCTGGCGGATAAATGGTCAGAGATACTTTATTTTGGAAACAACAGAGTAAGAAAACGGTCCTTGCCTCGGAGACACAAACTGATAACAGTCTTTGAGAGGAGCCAAAAGCAACAGCACTTTGAAAATGATAACACTTGTAGTTTTGGGGGGGAGATTATCCACTGATCGAAAATGATAAATACAGTGTGGCCGAGGACTGCTTGTAAAATCATCCAGTGATCAATATCATTAATAAATATTCTGTTGCTTTGGACTGTTGGCATGAAATGCAAGACACAAATTCTGCAGTATCGAGCTGGAAATGAGCCAGTCCTTAACATGCACATGTGCTCAGTGGGCCTGATGAGAGAGAAATGCTTCATCTACAAAACAGCTAATCAGCAAAGGTTTCACGTCTCCATGTATTAGTTTAATATTTGTAACTGCTTTCACAGCAGACAAGAAATCCTCAAATGAGAAAAAAAAGTATTCCAAATCAGTCTTTGATTTTATGGCCAATTTCAGCAATAGTTGCTCATGGCTTTGAGCCCCTGAAGGGTCACGGTGGGATTCTTCTTCTTGAACTATTTCTTTTCATTTCCTCACAATATGTTTTGCATCCTCCCTGATCCATAGGCACCGTTAGTATCCAGTCCAGGTATAACACACTGCCAGCAGCCAGTTTAGGGAAATGCTCTGCCGACACTGCAGGAAGGAGAGATGATGTGACACTTTATGTTATGGCTTTATTGCTCATCACTCCTTTCAAAAGGACTGATCTCTGCCAGCAAGCATCTAAATAATCTCAATGTCCACAGCTCTGGCAGACAAGTAAAGGCCTGATGGGTAAATCGCTCAAAATCTGTCATGCAACAACTTCTTTTTGTAGCAGGAAACAACGGTGCTCCTACTTTTCAGACACCGTTGTAACGTCGTTAAAGTAGATGTTTAGCTGTAATGGCTTTGCACAAAGCATATATCCCTGCTGTGCGTAGACATGTGCATCACTGGACAATTAGAGGACCCTCTCTAGTATGAAGTTGACACGAACAATGCACATATTAGGACTATAATTACTGCTTGTATAGAAAGTTGTCCCGGCATGCTTTTTTTCCCCCGTTCAGTGTACTTTCAAACAGACTTTTTGCTACAGGGAGGACTTCATTATGCAGCCAAGACAGCTTCAGTTCTTTGTAGTTTGGATTCACTGAGGGCCATATTAACAGGATGGCCCCATTTATCAGAAAATCAATTTCCGGTGAGTGAGCTCCAAAGGTATGCGGCCAAATAAGCTGAAGGTCCCCAGTTCTGGCAGACTAAATGGAGACGAAAATTTTATAGGTTAGACATTGACTTAAAATACATAATATTTAAAAATTCAGATCAACTCACAACATTTTGATCACAAGAAAATAATAAACACAGCAACACTGAACTCCACAGCTAAATCCCTTTCTGTCCATCCTTTTCTGTCTACAACACAAGTCAGGCTGGTCTGAATCAGTGAAAAACTACATTTAAGTGCTCATCTTAAATACGAAACATAGTGGGTCGTACTGAACGTTGATATTTACAGCAATTTCCGTCTAGATTCCACAACACTACGCATGCAGGTCAGGTTTCTGGGCTTGCAATGACAAGCAGCGTTTGAAAAGGAACTGAGAAAAGTTACCCTTCAGTCGAACCTCCCGGCTTTCTCTTCTTCACCTTGATGTTGTCTTTCCCTTGTTTGTCAAGTTCCCCCATCCTCGCTGTCTTTCTTGCTCGGCTTTCGTCTTTTCTCCCATCCCTCCCTTGTCATTTCATTTCATCGCCGCCTCCTTCCCTGTCCACCTAATCTCATCTACTTTCTCCTCCTTTCCTTCCATCTCTTTCCCTCTCTTTCTCTCTTTGCTTTCACCTCAGTTTTTCTGTCACGGTGAATGAGAGATGGGGGTCAGCTTGTTGACGCTGGTGTCAGTAAAATCTTATCGGCTCACAGCAGCCTTGGAAACAGAAGTCGCAGCAGGACACCTGTAATATTACCTCTCCACCCATCTCAAGACTACATTTGGCAGCCACACATATGGGAAGTTGAAAGATTAGCTCGAAGTCTGCATCTATCACCCGTTCTTCTCTGTATTCCCCTGGTTGCCTCTCTCTTTTCATGGATAATAATTTTGATGTATGTGCAGGTATTTCATTATTTTTTACAGGTTCAAATCTGCATATTCAACATCTGCGACAGTTCAGGAGCACTTCCAAAAGAGTTTTAAAAGTTAAAATACTATGATAAGAATGATAATGTGTGATTTGTCTCTAAATGTTACTGGAAAGTCTCTATCTTTCTATTCTAGTTTTATTTACCTACTTTTATATTATCATTTTTATCTCTACTTATGTGTAGTTATTGCTGTCATTAAACTGCTGCAAAAACCAAATTTCCCTGCTGGGGCTCAGTGAAAGTAAATCTTAAAATATTATCAGATACAGAACAGCATATGCACTGTCAGGCTTCACCGGCTCATTCTCGTGCAGATTTTTGCACATCTGTACCACAGATTGATGCACCACATCAGCATCTGCCATATCGCGAAGTGGCACAGCAAAGGTAAAAGCCTGGCTTCGGCTCTTACCTCTGTGCATGGAAATAAAGCTCTCAGAGTTTCTTGCCGCAGTGGATCAAAGTAAAGGCCTGATGGGAAATCACTCAAAATCTCCGACTGAAGAACCGAACATTCTCTTTGCAGCAGGAAACAACAGCGCGCCCACTTTTCAGAAACACTGTTACAATAGATGTTTACCTATAATGCCTAAAGGGTATTCACAAACCATATGTCCCTGCTGTGTGTAGGCGTGTGCATCATCTGACAATCAGAGGACTATCTCTAGTATCGACTCCAGCAGCTACGACGACATAACAGCGACTACAACTACTGCATGTCGGGTATAAAGTGTTCCACCGTGCTTTTTTATACACCAGTGTACTATAATAATAGGTTTTCTCTACACCTTTCTTATAAGAATCTGGGACAGCCCGAATTCTTTGTAGTTTGGATTCAATGAGGTTCTGAAAACATTTTGACATGATAACCACATTTCTTATCAGTTTCTGAGGGTGCCTGCTGGGTTTGTCTGATCCAGGCAGTAACAAAAATGACATATTTTTGGCTTTTAGTTTTGGTCAGTGACATTATCACGAAAGAACCAACAGGAGTTTGTCAAAGGTTTGGTGAACGTTATCCTGCATCATCAGAACTACACGGACCCGCTGAAGTAAATCAAGTTCTGGTGATCGATAGCAGCTCATGTAGCACACTGATGAGCCAGCATCTATTATCTTCTCTGATAAGAAATATTTTATTATGAACATTAAAAGTACAGAGTGTAACTGAAGGTCAAACATCACAAATAATTATGTATGATGATCATAACAAATACATGTGTAGATGAACCAAACCAGGAGGTACAGTTACTTTGTAACAGCTACATAACACAGCATCATTTTTACTGGGCATCTGCCAAACTACACTGATCACAACTTAGACATATTTTTCAATGCTTTTCTCCTCTGATGGGTTAGGAAGAATCCCATCTCCCACATGTTAATGTATACTGCACCGTCCATATGTTAATGGGTGATATTAGGGGAATTTCATAGATTGCTTTCTTATCAACTGACGATCAGCAGACGCATTTAACAGTTTATCATTTCATAATATCAAAAACCCATTTCTACTAATGCAAAATCCTGTGGTTGATTTTATTTTATGTGATGTGAAAGTCTTTGAACTGCACCAGAATAAGTAGGTATGAAAGCAAATATTCAGACCACCTAGTCTGCCACTGGGGTGTTTAAATATTTCCATTAAGGGGCGCCGAATAAAGTGACCACTCATGAGTACATAATTGATTTTTTCCCTGACTACCTGTTCAGGGAGGTCAGGGGTCATGAAAACATCTCTGGATCTTTAAAGGACTCTGTGTATTATCATCAGAGGCCTCTGGGCTCACAGTCACACAACACTGTTTTACTGTGAAGATTTCTATTAAAAATGAATAAACTCTTTCTCTAGAGGTGGCTGACAGTCCCAGCATCTCGGGTCCTTGGAGAGAGCAGCTGTTCAGGTTCAAATGGTCCCGCTGCTGCTCTGGTCCCTCTGTTATGACAGTGATACATTGTAATGGTGATACTTCTCGCTATTACCCTTTTATCCCGCCTGTCCCCTAGCTGGACATTTTTTTTTTTTTTTTATCAAAATACCCCCTTGTTCTCAATCTCTCTTTAAACATTCCCGCTGTCTCTCTTTTGCTTCCCTGCTTCTCTCTCTCCCCCTCTTTTGGACGCCTCTCCAGAGACATGCGTCAGACTGTAATGGAATTTTTCTATCGTCAATCTACGGAGGGGTGATGCATGGCTCCAATTTCCCCAGCTGGAGCCACCTGAGCGGCTGAATCACTGCTGGGTCCGGCAGGGGTGCACGATGGCCTTGAGACCCGAGAGGAAGACAGAGAGAGAGGTAAAGAGAAGAGGAAGAGCATTTGAGGAGGAGACGAGTGGAAAGGGAATGGGAGGAAGAGAGTTGAAGTGACACAAAGAGAGAGACAGACGCTCGCTGGCTCACCTTAACATAAAGTCAGACAAATACAGGAGCATGCGAGGACCCTTTTTCTCTTCTCAAAGTGTAACCGCCTTCTGTTGTCTACTACAGGCAGTGCTGAGCCAAAGGCACACTGAGTTTATACCTCTCACTGTTCCTCGCGGCTTGTTTTCCTCCGGCTTTCACAATCATCTCGCCTCTCCCACACCCCCAAAATACACGGTGTACTCCGCATCGCAACTGAAAAAGGCCCAAATTTATTTAATGGACTAGGTGAGCCAAGATTAACTCTAGATTGGACACCAAAACCAACAGTAACAAAACAACTGTTTAAAGAGCAAAGGAGTAAGCGAGCGAGGAGGTGAAGTAAATGAAAGATCGGCCACCTGTGGGTTACTATTCCCTCTTTACTAACAGAGAGACCCTTTATTAGCCTGTCAGTGTGACTGATTGACCAACCCCGTGGAGGAGCTCACACCCCTCTGCACTCAGTACTACAGTTAACGCTGCGGAGAGCGAAGCGCCGAGAAGTCGCGGCTTTGCTCACCAGAAATGGTTATAAACAAGCGAGTCACCTCTGAAGGGCATTCTGTGACAGAGGCAATGTCTCCAGATTGTTTATCTCTTTATCTTTTCTCCCTCTCCCTCTTAGTCTTCGCCTCTCCTCTGTCGGCCATATCTGGGGAAGTTTGTTTTAGCGTCTAGGTTTGGCCGTCGGGCCGCCACGACAGGCTTCAAAAGAGCAAGTCCTTCACAGAGAAAAACAACTTACGCAAAGGGAACATCTGGAGGCTATTGATGACACAAAGAAGGATTGAGGTTCAGAAGAAAGCTAAACAGGAAGATTTTGTTTGCAGTGGGGCTGAAGAGAGACAGAGAAGGTGTAGTTTCTTTTTTTTTTTGTGAACAGAAAGCGCCCCGAGGAGGAGGCACACACACACGCACACACACACACAGAGGGGGAGGAAAGAGAGAGGATCCGTAGGGGTAACAAGCCCAAGGAAAACAAGGTGGAAATTATTTATGAATTAAACTGACACATACTTAACTGGGACATTCAGGATTTCAAATAACCAATCCATTATGTATAGGGTTGTTGGAAAGACACCTCCCAGGATGGTGAAGGCAGCTCTACACACAGAGCACAAATTGAAATTAAACTCCCCGCAGTAAAAAGTAGTGGACCATTGTTTCCTCCGATGCATCTATCAGACAAAAGGCATCTTCTCCATTGGAAAGGGTCTACAATTACATTTGGTAGGAAGACGTCCCTCTTCATCTTCCGAGCATCAATTTATTATACTCGAGGTTAAGCGAGGTATGCTGTCTGCCTATTGCCAGACATTCAAGGAGAAAATAAAATGGACACGTTATACTGATAACTTTGTCTGAGTAGTCGGGTCGGACTCCAAAAAAAACAGCAGGCAGTGCTTCCTCTCAAGCTATTTCTTCAAATATATTAGGTTTTTCTTTATTTCACTCTCTTCTGATGTCTCTTGTCCTTGTTAACATTTCTCTCCAGGCCAGGGAACACTTTGCATGTCTTATGCATGCTAACAAGCACAGTGGAAAAGAGACTATCATTGTCAAAAGTGCCTTTATTTCTCTCGTGTCTGCTCGCACATCAGCAAGAGCATCGGAATAAGAAATGCTGTAATTTTTTAGGTGAGGACAGTCTCGAGGATCCATAAACGCATCACGGCAATGCACCGTTCAGACCACATCAACTGTTCACATCAGACTCTGATCTAAAAGTAATTTCTGTTTCATCCTTGTTGTTGGTTGGAAATGTAATTATTCCAGGTGCCGGGACTACACGATAAGATGATGAGAAGTCTGATGGGTGACCCTGTAGTTGGTTTGTAATTATTCTCCAGATAGCTCTTCAGCAGATCAGGACCTCTGCAGGGACCACAGAGTTTGCTGACAGACAGACACCTTGACAAAATAGAAAAATATATTCATTCCCTTTAGGCTAGTTTCCTTTTTCTCTCCAGTATAGTTGTTCTCTTTGCCTACGCCTACGCACACACGCACTTCTGTTTCCTCTGTCTCGTTCACCACTCACCTTGACTGATAGACACAAAAGATAAAGGCAGAAAACAAAACAGGCATTGTAATTTCTTCTCTTCCTTCACTCTTTCCACATCTAAATCACGGAAATAAAAGGGAAAACCACGCAGCTCTTGCATATTTTATCCAAGTGATCCTCCTTGGTCTGTCCAGGTGTTGTTTATTCATGCCCTCTTCAGTCTGGCACAGAAAGGCAAGCACTCATTTACATGGAAATATCAAGATCCAGCATGGTGGAGTGCTGACATGCATTTACACACACACAGACACACACAGACACAGACACCTACGTAAACACACAAATAGTGAGAGCCACAAACCCCACAGTCTGCAATTCCAGAAAGTGAGAGACAATCTCCTGGGTTATCGAGCGTAAATAAATAAATTGAGAAGAAGATCATCACATCTTTTTCCTTTCTTTTTTTTTTTTTTTTGAGGTCGCAATAACAGTGAAACATAAAAATAGCTGCCTATCTGGAAAATATTGATTTTCGAGTTAATTACATTCTTTCTCAAAACAAAAATTATTCTAAAATGAGAACTTAAAATTAGAGAAATGAGGTAGTTATTGTTTTTCCTCCTTCTTTGGAGTAAGACAGTCCAGTTTCCATTTTTGCAGCGTTATTATACTCTGAAAATGTACTTATCCCCTCATTATCTCTTTATGAACTGTTTTAAAGGCAAAATAAGAAATCAGAATATGCACAATGAGTTATGGTCAGCTCAGAATCTGAAAACTGTTATTTTCTTTAATTACAACAGTTTTTTTATATATGTTACTATGAATAAAAAAGAGATTTCATTAAATGCTTTTTACTGTGTTTGCAGGTTCTAAGTCGAACATCCCAAAACTTTACTTCCTGTGCTGTTATCAAAAACCTGCAAAATCCCAACTTTCAAAGCAAAACTAGCGGAATGAGACAATTCCTAACGTTTGCTTTAAGGCTTCCAGTCCCATTTTTAAACAGACGACTCCACCCTGCACTGATAAATGCACAGCAGGTGTGAATTGTCCTGAGCTGGTGTTAAGCAGTAATGACGAAGTGTATTTACAGTTTGGAGTACAGTAAGTTAAAGGCAGTTTCATCAGTCAGCTTGCAGGAGGGTTTGACACAAATACACAGCCCGAAGCTCATGATGACCAGCATCACATACCTGTATGGAAACACACACACACACACACACGCACACACACACACAGACTTATTGACCATCTGGCCAACTGGTAGTTCAGCTGGATATATTCCCCAGCTCCAGCGTTCAGCGCCTCCTCCTCTTTTGCATCACTCTTTCAAGTTTTAATAAGATAACTTTCACCATTTTCCCCGCTCGCATTATTTATTTATTTTTTTCTTTTATATTTAATCTCCGCCGTCGGGACACTAGTTCAGTCTGTCAAGTGAGACAGAGTGAAGGAGAGAAAGAGAGAGGGGCTCAGTGATCCCTGTCCGGTGCAATCTTCTGCGCTTTAATGAAGTCCAATCTGTGAACACACTGTGGTCGCGTAGCCTAAGGCGATCATCGCCTGTCTGCCACACAGAGGAACACATAATAAGCGAAGAGCTCTACTGGTGGATGGTTTGAGAGCGCTTGATGGCTTTGAAACGTTTCAACTGTACAGACATGAAAGAGAGTCGACTTGTTTCATATTCTTTTGTGTGATCAAACACAGTACATCTTTAAAGGTGAGAACTCTCTCTGAGTGAAACACAAGTGAAAGATGGGTAGTTAATCATCAGTTCAAGGTTCATCTGTGTTAGCTGAATGATTTTTGCGTGTGCCACTATATTTTCTTGAGCATAAAACCAAAGGGGTAACACAAAACCCAACTCACTGAAGGGGCACTGCGTCGCTATGCTGCATCACTAAACTGTGTCGCTATGGTGTGTCGCTATGGTGTGTTGATATGCTGTGTTGCTATGGTGTGTTGATATGCTGTGTTGCTATGGTGTGTTGATATGGTGTGTTGATATGCTGTGTCGCTCCAATAGTTTCTGTTGGAGACCATCTCGCAGAACAAGTTCACCTCAGGATAGCATATCTTCTGAGATATCAGTAAGTCTCTAATGATTCATTTGTAGCATTTATACATCAATGATGAATTATGCTGATTTGATCTTCTGGGGGGAAAAAAAGGATTTCACCCCTCAGAGTGCATTTGAAAATGCTCCAGCCAGGATTCAAAATACTTTATTCAAAATTACGTTTTCAACACTGATTAATATATTCAATGTGTAAAACGTTCATACTGATAGCGGAGAGCAGTCTTTGAACTGTAAATATTCAGCTGATGATGTATGGCTGTAAATACACGGAGCAACGAACAAGCCGACGTAATGATTTGTTGAATTTAGGAGGACATTTTCAAGATGAATGTGCTCTGGAAAAAAAAATGATATGAGATAATTACTTTCATACTTTAAACCTCGACAGACCAAATGGAGCTCAACTATTGTCAAATAACCCAGTACATGATCAAAAGAAACTTTCAACGTACTATTTATGTGAAATAAATAAAATGTCCTGTGAGATATGGTGCCTATTTCTACTGCACATGTAGCCATCAATCTATGAAGGCACCTGAAGGCCAAGACTATTGTGACCATCTGATTGCAATGAGAATAGTGTTTCACATTGTCAATGTTCAGATTAAAGGGAGAGTAAGTGGAAAATGAGTGGAATACATGTAAAAAAAAAAAAAAAAAAGAAAAAACCTAACAACACTGTCTCTTTCACCGATAAAAGTAAGCAGAGATTTTTGTGATGTGATCTCGCAATCAAACTCTTTTGTTGTACACTCCCAAAAACATTTACTTCTACCTCAGTTACTGCTTTCTAGCATTTCCCACAACGTCTTTTAACAATCTCCAGAGGACGTGTCTCAGCTTTTTAAATTCAGTGC
>JBAJHX010000096.1:8139321-8194952 GCA_037176925.1 Amniataba percoides
ATGCATCTGAACAAAATGATGTGTACATGATGGATGAATGTGTACAAGGACAGATGTGTGTGTGTGTGTGTGTGTGTCTATGTGTGTGTGTGTGTACACACATGGGCAGTTTGTGTCTGAATGAATGAAAAAAAAAAACTTCATAGTTGGTACATTAAGTATCACACAAGTGATCTCACTGTAGTCTTCTGGAGTGTATTTGGCAAAGCATAAAGACAGAGGAAGACAGATTCACAGACACATACACACAATCACACACATACACACACACACCATCTGGAGAAATGCCTACAAGCATTCATCCATGCAGCCTTGGTATCATGCATGGGATATTTTCCAAAGATTATTTCGAGCTACTAAAATACAGCAAGATGAAGCCAAGTTTCCTTTCTATATGACTCTTTTGAATCTTTACAAACAACAATGGGCTAAATTCCACTAGTTGGAGTGAAAAAGTGTCTGTAAGTGTCTCTTTCAAACAACAAACTAACACTCTCCTCACTCAGCTTCGACAGAAACCTGCTCGGAAAGATAGACAAATCCAAATCTTGCTTTCATTATGTCTCATCTTTGGCACATCTCCACATTCACGTACCTGCCCCACTTCAACCCACTACCCTCTTTTGCTTCGCCCAACACTCATTGCACCAGCAACAGATGAAAAAAAGATGTGAGAGCATACGAGATTTGATGTAATGCCCTTCTGCTTTTATCATTGCCAAGTAAAAAAAAAAAAAGAAAAAGAAAAAAGGTGAAAGATGAAGAGAATAAAAAAAAGGGGTGGGGGGGTGGGGGGGGGCGAGATGTAATGTCAGATTGGAGAAAAAAGGGGAATGATGACAACAGCGGCAGAGTGGAGTACAGACGAGTTGAGAGACAGGCTGAACCACGGCAGCAGTGTTTGCAGCTTCCTGGCATTTCTCTTGTGTCCTCTCTACTACCGTGGGGCTTTAAAAGCGAGGAGGGACATGTCTCCTGCACTCAGCTGGAGGAGGCAGTTTGCCAGTTTCCCTCCAGTAATAGGTCAGCTCTATTACCTTCGCCAAAAGCCATCCATCTAGATGCGAAGGTGTGTGTCATAATTAACTGAAAGAACATTGAAATTGCGATTCAGACTCGTGGAAATTTCATAATGTTGCCGGGCCCAGAGTCCACTTTTGTGTAGAAAATGTGTTCCAGATTACACTGTAGGTAAACATGTTTTAAGATTAACGGTTTAAAAAAAACTTGGTGGTGAGTTACATGTTTTAGAAATTCATACAGAAATGAATACTTTGCCGAAACCACACAACATCCGGACAAAATATTTTGTCCTGATCTTGAGCCATCTACCCCTCCAGGCAGAGGCATTTATTATTATACAAGTCTTTCTATTCATCAGTCCTTGTATCAGTCCATGAGACAGACAGCATGGCATGCTCTTGAACACCACCTAACCATCCTGCAAATAAAACCAACCTGGTTTTAAGAGGTTTAAAGTGGACTCGCATTCAGCTCAAAATACATTGCACTAGATGGTCTGATACGCGTTGTGTGCATGACATTTAAGGGCTCTCATCACACCGTCCCTGATGGAAGACGTGAGGTGAGATGAGATTTTTTTCCCATGTTCTTGCGTATGTGAATGGATCCTTGTGTAACTGATGACAAGATGTTTTGATGCATTTTTCTTTCTGTTTTTTTGAGACGCCAAAAATAATGGAAACGTCATCACTTGGTTCAAAGCAAGCCCCAAAAAACACCTCACCACCACCAACAACAACAACAAAAAAAAAAAAACAGTAGGTGTACTTCTTTGTAGGTGTACCAGAACTTTGATTTCAAATATACATGTTTTGTGACATTTCAAAGTCCTGGCACTTTTTACTGCTCAGCAACAGGGAAATATAATCAGGCATCCTTGTTTCAGTACAGCCATAAACATTTATGCAGAATGATTAACTCTAATATAACTCATGCTCTGCTCTGCTTCTTATCTCCATGCAACAAAAAAAAGCTCACCATACAATATATAAATGTGATGGTTGAGTGCCTTCACAGCTTTCACTTTACTATGTCATTTTATAGAGCTAAAACATTTTACTTTATATGAATGCACTTGCAAAATGTCAATAGCAGTCATTGCTGTGAAGTTATAAAACTCCCGTTATCCAGAATCAGCATTATCAATAGCAGCGTGCATTATTTTCAGTTCTAGGCATTTGTGCTGAGGTCAACATGTAGCGCCAACAGCAGACAACATTTCACGTGCTTGTACGAGACGACACTCCGAAGCCCTCTCTTTGAAAAACTTAGATATTTACCCAATCTCAGAGAGTAGGAGTGTGTGGGAGGGATGCATTTTCTCATGCTGACCTCTGAGAGTTTGCTGACACAACCCTCGAAGGGTGAATACCAAATGTTCTTGCTGCCGGCAAGACTCTATAGGTCCATGTCCTCCAAAGCCCATTTCCAGCCTCCTCTACCCCCTGCTTCCTTCGCCTGCCACTCCTGTTCACTGTAACACATAGACAGCGGGGGTTTTTAGGCCCCAAGATACGGCATGGTCATCAAACAGCAGCCTACTGACCACTATGCTGGTTTTCTTATTGCCTGCTTTTCCATTTTAAGTAGCTCAGACGATGTGCCTGGCAGTACTCCAGAACCCTAATGCGAAGCGCAGACATGGCACGAGCCACAAGTAACCTCTTATTGCTGATCCATGTCCTGTGCTGTTGTGACTGTGGTGTGTCTCTGTGCAGGGTGGGGATGTGACAGAGGCTGAGAGTTGATGAGGGGGGACATCCACAGCATCCCCCCAGGGCTCAGGCTGCAGCTTTATCTTTGCCTAAGGCGGAGCAGTTCAGCCGAGAGGATGTACTCGAGCAGCCAAATGAAATAAATCACTGGATATTGGCTTTGGCTTTACAGACGTGGCCGTAGCTGAGCGCAAGCGTGCCTGTCTGAAAAGGTCATTGGTGCAAATGCTGTGGCCGGAGGGGGGGGGGGTGGTGGTGGCTAACACGTTTCAGAGGTCTGCACAGCTTGTCCTCCTACGACTCTACAGACCTAGGGATCAAAAGGGCGCAGTTGCATCCCAGTTTACTAGCAGTACGTGACGCGAGTAACTAGTTTGAGTGTGTGTGAAGGGGCATGTGTGTCTTTGAGATGTAATCCCAGCAACGTGGGTGTAAACCAGCACTTAGAATGAGGAGCTACAACTTTTTTTTTTTTTAAACTGGAGCCAAGACATCATCATCCTCTTGCTGTCATTATAATGAAGTGGTACAGAAAAATACGTGACAAACTGAATGAAAGGTTTATTACAGCAGCCGTAACCCACAAAAAAAGAGACACTATATGGCTAAAAAGAGTAAAGGTTCAGTTTAGTTCAGTCTGCAGGAAGAAATCACAAATCCACAGTAAAGCCGGATCAAGTGGCTTCGCCTGAATTCTTTCTCAAATGTGTTCTGTTCTCAGAGGGTCAAAACTTTCTTCCAGTCTAACACAAGTTAAAGAATTAGAAGTGGGTTTAACTCATCCTGAAGGCCAAATTATCAACTCTTTACACCCGACCAGTAGTGGCTGCAGGCTAACAGGCAGAACGTTTTCATAACGTGGTGGGGCTTCGAATTACCCCGATAGAAACTGACCAAGGAGCGAGAATGTGTCTGGATGGGATGTTATATGCAGGAGGATGAAACACTCCAGGACACAGAGACTGTGAGAGCAAAAGAAGAGGATGATCTTAAACTCCTACGTTTCACCGAGCTCAAGCTGACCTGAAAGCATGTCATGGTGTTTTCTGGGGTTAAAATAGCTGATTATTATGTGAATCACATAAAAAATAAGATGTTGCAATGCAAGCAAAAAGTCAGTTATACAACCTCAAAGACGCGGCAGAGTGGATGATCCAGGCAAGGAGAGAGGAGGAGAGGAGGATGAGAAAAGGTGCAAGAGGGGAAAGGGAAACAGAGAAGGAGAAGATGACCTAGGACCTTGAAACTATCTCTTTTGCATCTCAATCATGGAACTACATGAATATCAAAGCGGAGCTCTTGATGGACAACCAAGACGAAATCAGAGAGAGATGGAAGGAGGTCTCTGAGGTAATGATGAGGCAGGAGTAAAAGGAAAATAATTGCAGATGCATCTTTTTTAAAAGCTCAGGGGAGAGGAGAGGGAGAGGAGCAACCCTCTGACTGATTGGCCAGATCCATGTAAATGCGAGTGATGATGCTACTGAAGGGCCTTTGTGCGCTGCCTGAGAAAAGGCACATGAAAATAAACTTTTGATCTATTGGTCAATTTATGTATGTCTAGCAGCAAATGATAAACTGCATCTTGCACTGATTAACAAAGATGATCGAAACAGGTCCCGACTGCTTCTTTCTTGTCTTTTCTCTTGTTTTTCAGTGAAACTCTGACTGAGCACAGTGTCTTGTTTTGTAGCCTTTAATTATTTGCAATAACACTTGTGCATATCTACGTGCTTCCTGATACAACAACAGCCAGTGGTGGGGGACAACTCTGCTGGATTCATTAAGTTTAGTGCCTTGCTCTAAGGCATCTCAGTGGTGGTTGATCAGCTAATGGAGCGTGTTGTCTCTCCTGCCAGGAGTTTCTCAGCCTGTCTAAGAATCTCAGTAGTGACCGCAAGCTTATTATCCTCACCTCTTGGCTACCGCTGCCTCATTATTTTTGTTAGAGAACGAAAATCCTCATTGAAACCAACAGACTTCTCCTTGGGGAGCCTTTTTAGCCAAGCTCATCTAAAGTTAAATATCAATGACTGAATGTCGGACTGCATATAGAGAGATGAAAATCCACTTAGACCAGTAATAACAGCATTAAATTAGTGATGGTATGGGAGAGATGTCATTTCAGTTCACCTTTCTCCACTCTGCCGTCCTTGCATGACCCATCGTGGCTTTAATAGTAAAACCAGCCTCATCGTTCTCTTTTTTTTTTTTTTAAAGAAAAGGATGAATAAAAACGAGGGCAGAGGACCAGTAAATATTCTCATAAATGAGATTTGATTTTACTCTCCTCTTCATTCTTCTCTGTTAATTAACATTAACTTCTTCTCCCTTTTTTCCCCCCCAAGTCCTATCTCGGTCTCAGCTCCGTCTGGCCTGTGTGACACAAAAGGACATCATAAAAAAGTCCTGAGTGTTCGCACCAGTGCACCCGAAGATCATATCGGGCAGCGCCATAAAGAAAGACGCCAGCACCAGGCTGTCGCTCTCGTAGCACCACAGCCCAATGCAATTATCAGTCAGCGGTGATAATAGAACTCATAGGGAGGTGTAATGGCTTTTAGATTTGCACCTCATCATCATCATCATCCCAGCCAGGGCTACAGGCGAGCCAACTGCATTACCATAAACCACTGTGTATATACAGTATGTGTACATCTTGCTGGGAGAATATTGTTTTTTCTTTTCTTTGGCGCTTTCGATCTAATCTTAGATTGCCTCTCTGACACACAGTCGCGCTGCCATACATATAGAATAGTTGCAGCTCACTGTGTGACACACAAAAATGCACACGCTCACAAGCAAATTATTGGTTTCCCTCACTCTAATCCATACACAATGTGTACAGTGATGTAATCATCCAGTTTGAATGCATAGGCTTCGGTGTGGTCGACTGATAAATGCTGAAAACTTGGGAAATAAATTGTACTGTACGCGCGATGCTGTGGCACAGAAATCTGACCTTGGAGCAGAGTACAGAATTAACACATTCTCACAATGGGCTTATTGTTTGGCCTGCGTTCATTATTTGTTCATTTGCCACACAGTCTATTAACAGTAATGTGAAAAATAGAAGAAAAGCTATTTGTCCAAGTGAAAAACATAATCCGTCCTTTCTTTCACAGGATTATGATTTATGTGTGTCCTGTCTTTCCTTTCAGTTTGAATTGATGAAAATTAAGCAAACAAATTGCATGTAACCCACAGCCAAATGATGCTTTCATGCTCAATCTTAATCTGCACAAAAAAATAAATAGGTTGGTTACATATGTAATGTGGCACAAAACATGTTCATATGGTGACTTCATATTATTGACACAGCACTGAGGCATTATGCACTTTAACAACCCGACAGTTCCCTTCTTCTGGGTCGAAGTAGTACACAGAGTACAGAAAGTAATATGTAAGAAAGAAAAACTACGCAAATTAACATGAAACTAATCTAGAAAATGCATTTTATGGAGAAACACAACGTAATTTCTGAGAGTTGAGAGTTACTGATTCAGATGCTCAAAGAGAATGTGTATGAACGACAAGAAAAGAAATCGGTACAAGTGTGTTGTAAGGAGGAAAAAAAGGAGCAATTGAAAAATTGAAGAAGGGAGGGGACAGGGCAGGAGGAGAGAGGAAAAAAGAGATACAGAACAAGAATGCTGGTATAACGAGGAAAGAATTGTGGAAATGGTGAAGTAAGAAAGTAATTTAAGGGAAGGAGGAGAAAAAGGAGAGAATGTATGAACGAAGTGATGCTTCATCCCTGGTTATGCAGGGACAGAAGGGGGAAAAGAAAGTAAATCTGGAGATTTGTGCAGGCTTGTAGTTGTAACTGGGAGTTATTAATAGTTAAAGGTGTTTCTATGGTGGAATTTGAAGGAAGAGTTATCGCTGCTTTAGCAGTAACAGCGGTGGCAAAGCAGCATTTACAGAAGCAACCGTAACAGGAGCATTACTCTGAGTGGAAGTCTACGGTATGCAGTAGTGTTCAGATCAAATGAGTGCCTGTTAAAATGTGATCACCCAAAGCAGACTCCACTTTGTTTTTGAAAACACAGAGACTAATCTCTAGGGCTGTGTTTTAAATATGTGTGGGCAAAAATGTGGCCCTCTGCTGTGCTGCATTTTAGATATTGCAAGTCCTGAAAACACCTCAGCTGATTTCTCAGATAGGAGAAGGTCTCAAAAAGTCTAAATAAAAAAAAAAGAGTAAAGGCACGAAAGATAGTAATAATGGTTCAATACATGAGAGAGGAGGAAGAGTGTAAAACCTAATGCAAACTATAAGTAATTCTCAAGGGCCTTTGAGAGAGTGAGGTCTTAATTTTTCTGTGTGTGACTGAACACTTTCATTAGGCTGGTAAGCATTAGTAGTCCTGCCACCCTGAAGACAACCTGCAACAGATTTGCTTTTTGCTATATAATTGATGTCAGCTGACCCTGGGGTGGTCTGGGGTTACATACAGCCATAATGAAGGGGTGTTGCTTCTAAATTGGTTTCTGAAATGATGTCTTGCCAGACGACAAGCCCTCCACAACTTGCTCTTTGTCCCCCTCATCTGGGAAATCAAAAAAAAAAAAAAAAAACAGACCCTGATCCTGAGTGACCAGTGATGCACATCTTGAGGATCAGTTAAGGAGCAGCTGGTACAGTAAATAACAGACACTTCTTGGTTAAGTTGTGGGTTAAGCAAAGTCTATATGCATCCCATTTCGATGTCTTAGTATATAAATAATGTACTTGGTTCTGTAAGTACACTCAGGTTAGGTCTTATTATAAATGTAATTATATCAATAATAGTAATTATTAATTAATCACATTAATTATGCTGTCACAACCCTCTTAAATGCAGGGATACAGACAGATGCACACACAAGCACACACATTTTAATGCGTTTGGCTGTCGGCTTGTTTGCACTGACCTATTGGCAAACCTATTTCCCTCAGCTAAGTGAGAGACAATAACATGTAAAGCACACCAAGAACACTATTATTAGGATGGATGACTGCACTCTGCAGCCCCAGAAACTTCATTACCTGGTCAAACACAACATGATTAACAACAGCAGTGGTAAAGAGTTCAATGAAATGTAACACAAGCCACTTTTTCAAAGCTGCAATTTGCCATCCATATACCCACTCATCAGCTGCCAGAGTTCAATACAAAGGAAAATGAAACATGACATGGGCGCCATTCCAGACCTATTGTTAATTAGCCAACCACTAAATGCTCCATTCCTTTTCATCAACCTTGTTTTGCTTCTACCGGATGAGCTCTTTAATTGCCTATTATGGTGTCTTTGCAGCGAAAGGGGGACTTGTATTTCCCCCAAGTGTATTGGGTGAAGTGCTATTGATGTGCGAGTTTGGTGTGAGAGTGCTGGATCACATTTTCACTACCTGACGCTCAATAGTTGCAGCCGACACACAGATATTAATGACACCCATGTGTGCCGTGCTAACGTACGGCTTCCGGGACACAAGCCGAGGCCTTTGGTCTGTGCAGTCCCAGTGCAGTGGGAAACAAGAGAGGACTTTCTCCCCCTGTGTCTTAGCACATCATTGTAACTGCCCTTGATTCTTTCTGTCTTGTTTATCACTCCAAGAGCAATGAAAGCAACTGTGGGAAGACCGTTCAAATCGAACCACAGTTCCACAACGCAATACCATTTTTTTATAGGCTAATACAGTGGACAGGCAAATTGTTAAGGCGGAAAAACTGTCTGCTTTTAGTAATTAAGCGTTGGAGCACAAATAAGGGAACACAATTCAATAAAGTGTGCATATCATTTGCAGCCAAAGAGGGAAATTCAATCACATTTCCTGCCGCAGTCTGACAGATCCATTCATTTTGCCCACTTACTTTTCTGTGTCCCACCAACACTGCTTATTGCTCACAAAGCATTACTAAATTTTCCAAAATTGTGCACTCAGGAAAGTCTGTCATACCCTGTAGTTCTTTCTCAGAGGCACAAACAGTAATAAGAGTAATATGCCAAAAGTGCTCTGTGCCTCAGAACAACAGCATAAAACCATTTGCATTACCTAATACATTTAGTGCAGGTAATGCTGCCTGCATTATGTTTATACTTCAACAACTATGGGATGTTTGCGTTGAACATTTGTTTTCCCAACAGAATCTGATCCTGAAAAAAGCAATGTTTAAAGTTAAACTTTTTTCGGCAGCGCAAAGGAATTGGTTAAATAGTGAAATGGTCCCCTGGTCTCATATGTGCAATATTTTTTGTCCAACCATCAACTTCAATCTTTTCCCTACCGCGGTTCACTTGAGGAGAACGTCACTCTTTCTGCAGAAAACTTTGCCCGTGAACGTACTTTGATCACAACAATGTCCTCTCGAAAACATTTGCCAGAGCAGATTCATGCGAGGGAAGGCTGCACACAGTTTCACTTGGTATTGAGGATGGAGAGCAACGATAGTCTTGTTCTTGACCCCTGCCCTCCTTTGACAGCACAGATGCAGCTCCTTTCAATCATCGTCTCTCCCATCCTCTCTTCTCAGCCACCGTCATTTCACCTGAGCTTCTAAGCTGCTCCAAACTGTGAAACTCCTGCTTATTCTTTGTCTTTCTCCCATGTGTCCTGTCAGGTACATGTCAGTTCTTCTGAAGAGAAGTATGGTGCTTCTTTGCCATTGTTTATCTTTTTTTCATTATACTCTCTTTTTAAAGTCAGATTGAAGATGACATGGAGTGTATAAAAAAAAAATTTCTCAATAAAGAGAGAATGCGTTCATTTTTTCTACGCATCTAAGACAGCTGATGTTTGAACAGTAGCCAACATAGTAATACACAGTATAAGTGACTACAGGACATTGTACATATATACAGTGTTGTCTGATGTGTTCCTTTTTCTTGCCTCTCTGTCTTATGGAAAACACTCTGAGAGGTGCTTTCCAAAATCCTTGCCTTTCTTTACTTTATGGCTTTGCCCATGCTACTGTGTGCGTTTTTTGTCAGATGTAAAGTGACTCCAACTCATGTTTGAGACTAATCTTTCATGAACTCAAGTGAAACAATTCGAGACTTCACTACAGTGCATGTCTCACGCTTTACTACTCCGCAGAGGGCTGCATGTAAATTGCTCTGTCATAGTTAACGCTTATCGGGTATTACAAAATTCCTAATTATCATTTGATTGCTATGCTGTGCAAGATAATAGCTTGATTGAGTCTGGAGACATCTAGTATTCTAAATGTTGAATAAGGCGCTTGGAGCTTGTGGAAATAGTGCAGAACTAGGGAAAAGACATTCATTTAGGTGACATTTGTATTTTCTTCACTACACTGCTCAGAGCAGATTATGGTACAGTATACTGTCAAAATCTGTGTTTGCTTTGCAATTGCATCACTACAAGCCTCTGACCAAATATTGATAATATTTTGGTTTGCAAGTAATTCTGTTCTTACAAATGGCCTTGAAGTACCCAAAAAATGTCTTATTTGTCTGGTAGCATTGTAAAATGGGCTTCATAATTCTGGGAAGAACAAGCACATTATTTGAGATAAAGCTGGTTGGCGTTAAATTGGCTCACTTGGGATTAGAACCCAGAGCCCGTGGTGTGTGGAACCTCTGCTAAACCAAGAGAGCAAAAACTCAAAGAAATGAAGTTTTTAGGCCCACAGAGTCTTTGTAACTGAGTGTACCAGAAAACATTCCTGCCCTGAACACAACACTTTCTTGCAGTTTTCCCAAACATATTATTTCAGCCGCGAGCAGTGTGTTTTCAACTGTATTCAAATATCGGCTGCTTTCTTAACAAAACGGATTAGTTCTTTTTTTGCGACAGCACCACTTCAGAAGAAGCACACTAGGTATAAGAGAAATATAGAAAATTTAATTTCCATTTGAAACCCTTACTTGAGGCAAAAATAAGCACTTCAAAATGGTCCAAGGGTGATGACATCCTGTCATCGCTGATGATATTCTTAATACAAATGATAAAACCTTTTCATCATCCTCTTTCCATCAACTTGTCTCTTCTTCTTATTTCATATTTTTATCTTTACAGTACTTACAGACTTGCCAGTATATTACTGTTAGCCACTGAGCGTGTTTGGGATTCATGTCTTGCTCAAGGGTGTTTGAATCTTAGACGGAAGCAGAGCAGGGCTTGTTTCACTTTTATTTTCCCAGCCATTGGTAAGCCAATCTTTGAGTAACTGACCCATTCCTCAAACCTTCGAACCACTGGTTAGTGCCTTGCAAAGACAGAAGGGGTTTACATCTTCCAGAGCAGTGTTAGTAAAATAACAAAGCTTCTTTTTCCCTCAGCTAATGATGACTAGAGAGATAATGACTCATAAAACCTGGTAAACTGATGAATGATACATGTTCAGAATGTCACCATGTACTCTATTATGGTTGATGATTCATTCATTCAGTTCCATTAGTGTTTCCTAATGGTTCAAAACTACCACATGCACGCAAAGAGCTCCTATGGACATTTGAACAAGAATTAATTTGAACACACAAATGCACACTGAGAATAGTGAATTAATTTAGTGGATCCTCCTGCACACTGGATTAATTCATTCTTTTCTTTTAGCGTGAGAAACTTGATATGCACGTAACATGCTCGTAGTCATCCTATGCAATATTGATGTGAGTGAAAAGAGGGAGGGAATAATATCATATCATAGGAATAATACCAGGAAATGAGGCCTATTCCTCGGGTCGGGGCAAGGGCAGGTTGATGACAAAGTGGACTCACCAGGCGCTGCCAGTTGCCATGTTTCCCATTGTCCCTCTCTGCCTCATGGCTGGCCGCCTCATTACCCAAACGGTTCATTAAGACCTGTTTAACTGCAAAAAAATGATGCCTTTTTGGTATCCCACATTTTAATATATGACACTAATGGGCAACCAGATCCACTTGGACCAAAAGACAGGCAGTAATTGTAATGCGGGTCCGGGCTGTGACGGTGCATAGTAATAGCTGTTTACTGCTGCTCTCTTCACTCCTGCTAAATGTGAGAGGTCTGGTCTCTTCTAGAAAATCTGAGGCGCAGTTCAGGTTAGAGTGTGCTGACCTACTGAAAGCTTTCGGGATATGCAGGCATGTAATCATGCATATGAGTGTGCGCATATTGTATATCCACACGCTCACCCTAAGATCTACTCAAGCATCCACGCTCAGGGTGGGCGATATGGAATAAATATCACATCGATGTGTTGTATTCAGGAAGACAATTCTCAATATGGACCACATTTTGTCTTTTTTTTTTAAGACTTAAGAACAGCCAAAGTGTTATTTCTATGGCTCTCAGTTTGCACTATTTAGATCCAATCTAGCCGTGGAGTTCAAGATAAATGAACATAATACAAGTTGAAAAAAAACCCAAAGACCCAAACTACTAAAGTAAAGGTGAATTCAATGTTTCAAACAGCAATTTCACATGGTTACGACCTGAATGAAACTTCTAAACACAGATTGTAATCTAGCAGTTAAAAAATTGGTTGGTTCAACACTTTTTGACACAATGCTGCATTTTAGCACTTTTCTTGTGTGCACCATGAGGTTGCAGGTTAGCAGCCACAGCCTCACCTCTCCATGCAAACTTGAAGTGTTGGACTTTGAAAATCAAAACCACACTGTACACTGTATTACACGTGTTTAACTGGTTTTAGGTAACAATACATGTCTGCCCTGAGTATGTTGTCCTGGTACACCAAAGACATCAGTGTTCTCCAACCTATCTGCTTATTGGATAGCTGAACTATGTTTTTTCTTTAATTTTCAGGCATTTGGAGGTGACAAGAGTGAACATTATTTATTATTCGCTAAAATAAAAACACAACATTAGCAACACTATGATAGAAACAGGAAGCGTGATTTACACTGTGTGAACCGCACACAGTGAGTTACTCCTCAACTCTTTTTAAAGGATTATCTAAATTATTCAGTTATTATTATTCAGAGTTCATTTTTCTCTTGACCACACTCAATATAATGCAGATTTTGGCCAGACTCACACACAAACACTCCCGTGCTCACATGCAGGTGGGGAGACCGGCAACCCGCACTTCTCTTAAACACATCGACCTTTGCCTCCAGCCTCCAGTCGGTTGAGCATAATCTGCGAGATGAAGTCATGCAAAGCAGTGTTAAGTGGAGGCTTTTTATTTCTTTGACACATGAAGTTAAGCCTTGCTCCCCGACTAAACTAGGCTTTGAACCAGAAAACTGCCCAAATTTTATATCTCAAGGAAAAGACACTGTGAGACCCAGGCATGACAAGAGCAGGGCTATCAAGAAATAAATAAAAAAAGTGGGTTCTCTTTCCTCCCAAAGTGATTATTCCAGCTGTGACTCTGTGCAGTCCCTTGAAATAGAAAACTGAGGCTTTTGTGTCAGTGCAGTAAAAGCGACGTGTTGAAACTAACGTCAGTAGACAGGCTGGTTTTGAGAACCTCAGGCTGATAACTATCTAGGAAATGCTGCATACACAAAACGTCCAGCAAATTCAAATTGTGCTACCACACTTAGACCAAACAAAAACCTGTCTTTTAAGTCATTTAACTGGTAAACCTTAAGAAAAAATTGAACAAAATCCTTGTCTTTATTTCATCTTTTAACCCAAAGCAGTTCTGCTCTCTTTTCTAGCTAACACAAGCTGACAGTAGGAATCATAATCACACACAACTAGTTGCTAGTTATTTCTTTATGCCTGTCCAGGGGTTATGGTGCACCCACAGCGCAACAGTTTCCAATAAGCAGAGGATCAAACATGAATCAGGCTAATGTCAGTACCCATCAGAAGAAAAAATGCATTGATCAGTCATGACACATAGTGCCACAGTAAAATCTTTATGGATCTATTTGGACATGACTAAAAATATTATACTGTATGTATTCTAAAAATGAATAGCTTATCATTTATCAGGCCAATATCAGATTTTTCTAGTGTTGCTGAGATCAAACTGAGCTTAAAATCTATTACTATTATTCATGACATTTAAATCATTAGGTTATCTAAGCCGTATTCCAGAAAATCCATTTTCTAATTGATTATTTTAAAAAGTCAAAATGCAGGGGACTTATATGTGTAATTATTTGGATAATCAATAATATTATATTTTATAGGAGTATAAAATTGCTGTTGATGATTTGGTTTGGTTTAGGGGGTGAACATGTACATGCAACATAAAACTGTCAAAAGTTCAGCTCTGGGTGTCAGTACTCAGAAAGGTGTCAAAAACCTGCAGACACCTCTGGCTGCATCTGCAACAACATGCATCATTCACCATCAAATGGCAGAGAAGTAATGCGGTTCTGACCTTTCACTGTCGTGGCATTATCTGTCCAATCACTGAAACTATTAGAATTTCAACTTGAATACCAAACACCAGGAAAAAAAAGATGCTATTTTTCAAGACAACAATGTGTGTGGTGCTGGTTGGATATTTGCTTATAAAGGCAACACACACAAGGCTCTTCTTGCTCTCCTACTCACAGAGACAGAATGAGGTGCTAAAAAGTCAGAGTGCTGAGCTGATGTGATCTGCCTGACCAAAACAAAGCACGAGGCCTTCGGCGATAAAACAAATATCTATGAGACTGAGATTAGAAAAAAGAGGAAAATAAGCCCATTACTGTTGGATATTTGGCTTTTTATGTTTATTAAGACACGGGGTCAGACACAGTGGCAACAGCACGTATGAGTAAGCCAAAGGAAAAAAACCCCAAGGTTGCATGAGTGAGTGCAGCGAGCCACTTGTCGGATCCCGTCTCTGTTGTTTAAGTCATGCATCCGGTTATCGTAACTCCACTACAACCTTCCTTCCTCCTTTCATAAACAGTGATCACTGTACTTATCTGCCCAGCTGTTGGCTCCACGGGTAAGCAGGAGCATAAACTCAGTGACAGAATCAGGGTGCAGCGGCAGTATTTTAGCCGGTCTGCTCTGCTGCCACCTCCCATCTCCTGATTTGTAACCTAGGCCTGGCACATCCATTGTAAGTGACAGTCTGGCATTAGGACAAAATTACTTTCCCATATTAAAAGAGAAATGCTGCAGTGGCCACAGTTGCAGTATTATATAAATGGCATTTCTTTTCCTAAGTAAGAAATACAACCCTGAGAATATTAGTGCCTTGAGTTAAGAACAATGGGTGTACAAACATATATTAAAAAAACATAGCTGCATGTACCACATACACACAGTCAAAGAAACAGTGAGAGAGGCAGACCTGCTCCAGTTAAGCAAACTACAACCACAAAACCTAGCAAATTTTTTTTTGATAACTGTGCAGCCTGAAGAGATAAAAAAAAGACTACAAACTTGGCTTTTGGGGGTTTAACCAACAAAAATGCAGGTCAGCATCTTACTGTATAGCAAAAGCTCTTGAATCTGGATATTTAATTTGGAGTTTTTACTGAGTGTGACCTGTTCGTATGCACACATGCACACACCCACGTACACACACATTTAATACAGAATAGAGCCGTAAATTAAATGGACTGCATGAATATGCTGCCTGCACCTTTCTGAGGTCTGCACACAGTGAACTGTGAACTGTACACTCAGCAATCTGTAAGTGATTTCTGATGCTTTTAAATTCCCTCACCAACCCCCACTGCTGGGAGGAAAAAAAATCCATCGCAGGGGAATAGTGAGATAAAGAGACTGCGAACTGAGGAAACATTAAAACATTATGACTGACAGTTGTCAGGAAGAGGGTTAGGAGAGAAAACTGTAGGATGCATCACTAGAGTCACACAGGTTAGAATTATGTATATTTCATCAATTACACTATACAATTAATTAAACATTAAAAACTGACATTCAGACAGCGTGCAGATGAGGAGGAGACAAAGAGACCTGCTTGGAAACCTGCAGGCAAGGCTGAATATTGAAACACTGCTAGAGGGCATGTAGGTTTAAACTAGTGGATCTCTGATCTGGCAGCTCCTGTCCAACCACCACACTAAAACACTGAGCTGAGCTACTCTGGACCATAAAACTCCTCAAATCATAGACATCATTTTCTAATTTGAACACCAGCCCCTACAGCCACCCTCTGGTCCTAAAAACACCATTACCTGGGAGGGGGGGGGGTCCACCACACACAACTAAAAATATATTCTGATGTTTTATGTAGCTTCATCTTTAATCAATGAAATGAGGATTATCTTTTACTTTTATCTGGTGCAAGCACACACAACTGTCACTGCTAGTTGACTGCAGTTGTCTTTTTCATTAGTAATTTTTTGGTGTAAGTACTTGCACTCGTCTGTGTGCCCTTGGGTGTCTTGGTCTTAAAATAAGGTGTGGTCAGGTGTATTATTGGCGTACAGCTATCTTGAAGCAGCAGAAAGTAGTTGCATCAATGACCAACAAAAATCTGGTCTAATGTCAATGGTTTAGTATTCTTCTGCTATTCAAAGGGCACATTATTCAGATGTGCCTACATAGGCAGGTTCACAATGTGAGCACACACTGTTTGTTGCACACACAGGGACATCGAAGTCTGCTTACACGCGTTCACTTTGCGATGAGCAGAACCGTTCCATTTAAATGGCAATAAGCCAGCAGCAGGTGCAGGTGCACCTGGGTTTTAGAGCGAATGGGAGATAATAGCAATTGGTTTAATTTATGTTACGCCAAAAACACCTATGATTAATTAAGAGACTAAATACAACCCCTTCACGCCTTACTTTGAACTTGATGATATGCCATTTAACCAGCAAGGGTGATGTCAGACACATTCAGATGCATTTTTGCCGTAGACTTTAGACCATGCCTTATATGTTATAGATCATATAAAAAAAGGGCCCATTTTGCCATGAGTATCATCTGACACCAAATGCATGGTATCTATTTATATTTTTTTTAAATAATTATGTTTGCCAGAATACGTCCCATTAATATTTTGAAAGAAACAGCAAACACTGAAATGTTGACTTTAAGAAAATGTTTTAAAACTGACAAGGCACTCAGTGAAAACGTCTCAACAATTTTCATTTACAAACAAAAATGTTGATGCTACTTAGATTTCTTCAGAATTTTAAAACCATCTTTTGAATCTTGTTTTCTCTCAAAACTTTCCTCCTACCACTGCCCTCGCTCAGAGCCTGAGTGAGATGCCTATATTCCCAATGCCCCATTTTCACAAGGTTGTAACTTTATATTGAAATACTGAAAACAAATGCAAAAAAACAAAACAAAACAATGTATGAGCTGTTGCCTTCAGGGCTCGGTTGGTGAACAGATGATAACAAGGACACAGAGAGGTTGTTTGAGCCTTGAATGACAAGGCTCTTTTATCATCAGCATCTTTTATTAATTCAGTCAACGTTTGCCTGCCTGACTGACTGACTGCTGACTGACTGACTGGGACATCTAAGACATGTAGAGTGCAGGTGCTGTGAACGCATCAAACCCAGATCATCATATCACATCTGAGCAGGGAAATCACGCATGTATTCAACAAAGAGCATCAAAACAATGCGAGTTGAAGACCCATCTGTACGGCAAAGCATGGGGAGTCGTATGCATGGCTGCTCCATCATGCCTCTCACTTTTTCTCCTTAAATGGAGACACCTCTTGTAAATAAACGCTTTGTTGTACTCTGAAATATGCACCTTGTTTTCCGCACCATCTTCTACCATGTGATTACCTCCTATTCATCACGTGTAAGAGTTGAGAGCACGAAACATTATTTCAGCTCTGCTCTGTAATCACATCCCTACATTGTCTCCTGTGCAGAAGTAGTCACCAATCAAAGTTATTCATTTTCAGCAACTCATAACTCTATGGCAACCTGGGTCCTATAGCAATCTTTTACATTCTAATTAGAAGATTACCTCAACATTAATAAAAGGGCAGCAATTAAGTAGATGCAGCTTAGCCCCGGGCTTCCTGAAAGTACCTGCCCACATGCTTAAACACAAGAACGTATTTGGAAAATGAAAATTTGAAAATATTCATCTTGAAGCAAGTGATATGTTTGTCTAATCTGTAGCATAACTAAACCACCTATTCATTAGAGTTCCTTACTTAGAAACCCTTCTGAATAGAAAAAAAAAAAAACTGAAGTCAGAAAGAAGTTGACAGAGTATTTTTAAGGCAGTGGATGCACCCAAGAGACGAAGCAAAGAAAAAAAAAACAATCAAGACAATGGCTGGTTAGATGAAAACACAGCATCCCACGGGGGACTGGTGGTATTCAGCTGCTTCTTTTTCCTTTTTTTTTTTGCTCTATCTATCCCCAGACGCAGGATCACAAGATGACAGCATCTGTACCCTGTCGTCTGTGAAATAAAGAAACATCTTTTCGACCTGTCTGTTGCACACCTTCCCAAGTGTCATATTGAATATTACAGTTAAGACAAACGCTACATCATGCAATCACAGGAAACAGTGCGCGCTCTTACTCGCAGTCATCAATCAGCTACTGTAATGATCAGAATCAGCTTTAAATGCCAGCACCATTAATCATGTTTCCCAGCAATTTTTCTTTAATGAATTGAAAAGGTGTTAATGAACTGGATGGAAGAATGAAATTTACTAAATATAATATAACATGGCAAATGTAACTGTACATTATATATATACACACACACACACACACACACATAAATAATAAAAATACTAAATTACAAAATGATGGAAAGGCAAAAAGAGATGGGGAAAAAAAGTCAGCTTTGCTAATATGACTCTGGATGGTAATTAGCTGACTAATGCTGCAGTGAGCCACCTGCCACTGCCATGTGAATGATCACTAAGACTGTCTGCAGAATTTAAACCATACATCCGTTGTTTGTGCAGCGGAGAGGAGCAAACCGAGCTTTACATACACTGTGCGCATGCAGGGAGGACCTCGGCGCACAGAGCTCAGAATACCCTGTTTCTCATTCAGCTGGTGCGCCGCTGGTCTCCCTCGGTGTCTATCAATCCCCACCTCTTTCCTCCTCCCTTCTGTTCCCACTGGCTGCCTGGCACCACTAACCCAGAGCCAAACAGAGGCTCTCCCGCCGGCACACACCGACGTTCTTATTTCAGGACGGTTTCCTGCCCCCTCCGCTCTCTCTTCCTCCCTCTCACTCCAAAGCCCTGCGCAGCCATCCTTTGCCTCTGATCTCAACCAGTGTTTATAATTGATTCTTCAAGGGATAAGTTCTCTCCCTCTCTTCCTTTCTCTCACTTTCTCCCCCGTTGCGCATCTCCCCCGCCCAATTCATTATTAAAAATCATTTTTGTAAGGGTAGCAGCAGTGACAGGGTCACATGGAATAAATGGATTCTCAGATCTCTCTGGACTTTGTGTTTCCCTCCTACTTTCACCTTTTGTCCAACCTGCACATCAGGCGTTAGGAAAGGATCCTGTCAAAAACGTCTTTCTTTTGTTCTGCAATTAAAAATGCACCTACAGTAAGAAGTCTGGTGAAAGGGCCTTTGTGGCGTGTGTGTAGGTGGGCAAATGTTCATTTTTTCTCAAAAGCCCTATGCCCTATAATAATTCCCCCCTTCCCTGCTGAAAAAGCCAACATAAACTAGGCCATGAAACAGGAGGCAGGTTGCTGTCAAACCGCCAAGACTGGTGTTTGTTCTTGTGCATCTTTGCCCCGTCACATCTCACTTTTGCTAAATGAAAAATAGTCAATAATTACTCACTTCATAGTGGCCACACAGGCTAATATAAGACATTTACCTTTGCTATAATTATCACAGTATGCAACACTGAAAAATATTCCATCCTAAAATCACATTAAATCAGTGTGTCACAAACATCTTTCTAGGTTTTTATAATAAAATAGGACGAGAAATGAGAAAGTTAATTAATTAATTAGATTAGATTAATTAGATTTACAATGTGGGAAATTAATTTGACTATTTACACACACTAACGTTATATTTGACAAACATTTACTAATTAAAGTTTTGTAAAAGTGTTCTTAAGCTCATCTGAGGGGCTGTGGTGGTACATATGACAAAAAGATTGAACAACAAGACATTTAGTCTTGTCTAACCCCACCGGTGTGTTCAGTGTCTGATATCTGATTCAGCATCTTACTACAGTTTGTTGAAAAAGTATCTTGAAAAAAAAACAAAAAAAAAACTCACAATTCAATTTCTAATCTGACTCGCTAGATGATGAGGGTGAAAGACAAGACTGTGTCAGTGAGAGCCACTGGCCTCGTTACACACAGAGAGAAGGCGTTTTTTTCATTAGGGGTGCATCCATTACTCAGTAACAACCTAATTGATCCATGTCTTTGAGTTCTACAGTAATAGCAAATTGATTGATTTATCCTCAAGTGGGAAAGTGGTGGGAATTGTCCGGCCAAAAAGAACGGCAGAATCATCGGCTTTGAGCTGATGGATGAGACCGGAATACCAATGAGTGGAAAAAAGGGTGGAACAAAGGTGAGCTGTGTCAGAAACAGTTGATGAGGAATCGGAGATTAAAGCATGTTTGAATTTCGGATATTACAAATGGCTGGCACCTCAAAAGACTCTCACACTCAACCGTCATCACGTTTAATAGCTAATATAATTAAATTTCATTACATCGGGACTTAAGCTCAGAAATCAGATGCCTCAAGCTGGCCCCAGCTCAAAGCCTACACACGCCTACCCGTATCCTTCCACCATGGCTCAGCAACTAAATACAGTTCCTGCCCACACAAAAGAGAGAAGTTAAGACTAAAAAGATAGAAACCACCTCCGTTTGTATGAAGGAACATGAATAACTACAACAAACAATAATTCTCCTAACTTATGAATGTTCAAAAATAAAAAAGAATGGAGAACTATGGTTAAGAAAGACTTCAGAGAGTGCCAACCCATCCTCACAATTGATAAGATTGATTCAAAGGGTGTTTGTGAAAAGTGATCCATGGGCAGGCGTCTCTGAAAGGCTTTCTCGATTGATCACTTCTCATTAACGACCCTTCTCGGTACCACAAAGGGTGAACTCTGAGGGTCAATGGACAGCTGAAAATGAGTCAATGGCTCAATAGGATGATCATGGTAATTACATAAGAGTCTGAGTTACACAAAGGTGTGGGGGTGGAGGGTGGTGGTGTAGTGGGCTTGTGACGGACTTGACACCCAAACTAAAATGTGCTGATGGGAGCTACTGAAAGGCAAAACAAAATATATGACAATAATTCAAAGTAACAACTAATATTTAAATATTATAAAAGATACAAATATTTCAGTGAAGCAGTCTGCATAACTAAGTTAACTTATCTACAACACAAGCGAACATTAAGAATGTCACACGCCAATTTGATGCTGTTAGAGTTTAATACTGAAACGATTTACAGAGAACGTTCGTCTGTTTTGTTTTGTCTAGCTCTTGTATAGATTTTCTTTAAAGAGATTAGCGCAAGACACTTTCTAATAATTCAATATGTATTCAAAGTTAGTTGTCATCCATGTTTTCTCTGTTTAAACAGAAAAAAAGGTTTAAAAAAAAGTTTAAAGTTTAAAATGCATTGAGATGTCAATTAAAATTGCTTAAATTTCTATTAAATTGTGTGACAAAAAATTACAGTAAGAGGATTGGTGATATTTTATATTACTATATTTTTTTTCTATAATATTTTGATTTCCTTACATTTGTGCAGAAGCTTCTGTTTTTAACCAAAATATACGAGCGTGAAGAAGAGACCTGTTGAGCTGCCATACTTCATTGTGTTACGGCAAACAATTGGGCAGCTGGAAAAGGGAGATAGAGTGCAGCTCTGCTGTCTCTGAGAGGTTAAATGAGCACAAACCTGTGTGTCTACTGATAGTACTTCTTTTGCTGCTACTGCTGTGGCAGCTGCTGTTTTGTGTCTTTGTGCTTCTTTGCAGCACTTGACCATTATGTTCAGTTTCATCCCAAAGACTTTGTTGTTACCTGGGCCTCAGTCTCCCTCTCTCTCTTTTTTGTTCTTGCTTCCTCGTTCCTGCCATCTCTCTCACGCTCTGTGCCAGCCGCCTTAGCTTCGGTTTTGAGTCTTGCAAAGTTATAAGTCTGTCAGAGTTTTCCCCGCTGATTGAAGTCAGACGTGGGTGTCTTGAAGTGTTCAAAATGGAATAACTTAGAGCCTGTGACATCAATCACCTATCAACACATTATCTGCAGAGGATTCTTCTGGGATACACTGAGATAGACTGTATACATAATAATTTTCTTTTTAAACATGTTCTGTACATTTGTGAATTCTCCATGTGTTGACGCATTTGTCTGCCTAATTAAAAAGGAGATCATAAAAAAAAAAAACTAATTACATCCGGTCTTTGTATTTCACTCACTTTTTAGTGTTTTATTATTATCTCCTACAGCTATGGTTCAGAAGCTGTATGCCACCTATTAATATTAATTGAGGGTAATTTTTCTATCCTGCTGTTCTTTAATATCAGCTGGGCTAAAAGATGTAAGCCCAACCTTCTGCATTCCTAATTAGCAAAAGTCTTTCCAAGGAGAAAGAGGGGCAGGGACACAATGGGCGAAATCAGGTTGGTCAGAGATTGGAGGGAGTTTCTAATCTGTAATACTTCCAGTAGTAATGACTGAAAAATGGGAATATGGCACTGCGTTCCACTGAGTATCGAGACTGGTAACCATTAATTTATAACAACACTGGCCTGAGACAAGGACACACTGTACTTCTTATTGGATAATGGTGGACTCCAGCACCTGAATGTGAACCTGAGAACAATGTGAAATCAGTTCTGACGCAGCAGGAGCAGTGAGGCATCCAGGTCCATTCATCCATCTGAACATTAGACAGTCTGATGTTGTGGATTCTCACACATCCCATCTGAGACAACTGACATTAAGTGTTACCATCGCTTTGGTCCGTCTGTTTTATTTTCCATCGTATCAGGGCGCCGATAAAATGACGCGATGCAACCAAACCCCCGGATGCCGTATGTAGCAGGGGCCATTTGTTTCTGGCTATCTTCCACAGCCAGGGAGCAGCTATCGAGGCACGCTGCCGATGCTGGGGGTAAACAAGCAGAAGCTGCCGACAGTGTTAATCACAGTTTTACTGCTTCCGTGCTCTGGGGTTTGGAGGCAGAGGCTGGTGGGAGAGTTCACCATGCTTTGTTTTTTTTTCTCTTTCTATCGCACTGAAGGTTCTTTCCACACCATTAGTGCTCTCTGCTGAGCTGTTCTATCCAGGTCGACTACTGTACGACTACAGTAGAGCCCTGCGAAGCACCATCTGCCATAAGCACAACTAACTACAGTAAATGTGGACACATCAGCACATTAGAGGAGCTGCACCATGTGGGCCGTGTTGTAACCCACTGCTGTACTACGTGTTTTTTATGATAAAATGGGGGGAAAAATCGTTTGGAGTACGAGATATTCTACCTCGAAGGACCACTGAAGGACACGAAGGGGTAATAGTGAGACAGAGGGCCAGATTCAGTGAGCCTTTCCTTGCCTACTTTTAGATGCATGCCTACAGACACGCATGTTATCTATCAAACTGGCGCACTCATCTGGAAGAGTGGTTTGCTTGTTATCTTCACACCTGTGATGAAATCAATAATGTGACTCTCATTCTTTATGCATGTGCATTTACTGGAGTTTTGGGGAAATAAAGCGAGGAAGTTTGATTTTTGTACTTAACTAAGCCCTATAAAGTTTCATGGTAATTGTGGGTGTCAGTTTTGCCTCTAAAGACCCAATTTTGTTAATGTCAGAAAAGCATGTGGCTGCTGGGGTAACTTTGTTTGGGGGTGAAATAAACGTGCAGTGAAAAAAAAGAGTGTTTCAGTGATCTATGGCGACTGGTCTCTTTATGAGACATTTACAAATGTGTATTAGGCCGCAGTTACCACAGGATTCTCAGGAGACACCAACCTTATCAATACAGTGTGATCATGACTTGCCACCTGCTCTGGCATGAGCATCTGTTGGATAGTTGCTCCGTCTGGATGAGCTCCCTCTCCCACAGCAGGCTGCAACATTTTATCGTGAACCCCATTTTTCTTTTGAGTTCTCTTTTTTTTTTAAAGGGGATTTTATTTTTTAATTTAGGATGTCCTCCTAGAGTTCGATTTCGACTAGCTTCTAGCTTAAAATGCTCTTTTTCTGTATTAATTAATAATGAATGAATTAATGATTTAATTATTAATTCTATTTCAGGATTCAATTAATTCAGCATTTTAATTCTTAAACTGGTTAAGGGCTTTACATTTCAGATATTTAATATATGCTTAATGTGCAAAACTGCAATAGTAAAGCTCTCTTTTCTAAAAAAACGGACAAGATAGCAAAAAACATTGGGAAAATGACAATTATAACCAAAATATATATTGTTCTGAATCAATAGACATGTTGAATTAAAAGGGGTCGTTCATGGTGACAAACACACAAAGAAATATCGGCAATCTCTGCGGCTCTGTTTCATTGTATTGTATTACAGCACAAACATTTACTGTATCGTTGAGAGTCACTGCTCTTATCAATCCATTTTCCAGCAGCAGTAAACAGCCATTGTCAGCAAACATCCACTGATAAACACAATGTACGCTACCTGCCCAGCGCCAAACATCAGGAGAGACAGAAAAAGTTCAATGGTAAAGAGAGTCAAACAACCAGCTGAGTAAAAAAGAAAGAATTGCAGATTTTCTGGGGGGGGGGTTTATGCAGCAAGTCAAAAGTATTTACTCTTTGTAAAGTTCCTGTAGACAGACCAACCGTAACTGTAAATCACCAAGCAAGTGTGAGTTTGATACCAGGAGAACAAGGTCAATAGGGCAGTCAGTGCATCGTGACATGATAAAAAATGTACAGTGATGATAACCACAGCTACACCATCAGGCAAACATGTGCTACAAACAGCTTAGTGTCTTTTACTGCTGCTGAATCAAATAAATCCATCTACTGTGCAGCAGATATAAAAAGGTCGCACAGGTTCCAGGTAATAACTGGACATTGGCAACCACCTGATAGATGGGAAATACAAACACTTCCAGAAAATCTCCCAGAGCCACTGATTTTTTTTAAAAAAAAACTTGTTACTCATAAAGAAAGTGTTATGGCACTGACCCAGGGTTCAGCAAAAGACCAAGTTTCAACCTTTAATGAAAGCATTGCTCAACCTTTCAGAGACTCTCACAGCGAGACCAGCTCGTGAGGCCTTGCAGCAGAGTTGTAGGTGGTGCGTATCACCATATTAAGATGGGCACCCTGTGGCCCTTGGCCTGTGAGTCAGTCAGTGTACATAACAGTTCTCAGTCTCATCCTGAGGGGGAACAGACAGATCTGGACGGATGGAGCCCCACTGTTGAACTGAGGATATAAAAATCACTCTGTACACTTCCCTACCTTTTATATCCCTCTTTATCATTCCCCAAAAGCAAACCTTGGCGATGATTTCTCAACAGAGGTCATATTATATAGATGTCATATCAACCTTGTACCTTGTATTGCAAACATGCTCAGCTGACCCTCTTCTTGGCAGGCCTCAGCTGGCCCTGAAGAGAACATTTAATTATTGGCACGCCTGACTCACCACTTTGAAGTCTTCAGCGCTGCACTCCATGCCTCGGTAGTAGCAGGAGAGCAGCATGTCCTTGATGTCGTGGCCCGTTCGGTCGTAGAATTCGCGCATGTTGAAGGGGCGGGGCTTATAGTTGTCGAAGTCGGCCCTCTCCTTCAGGACCTGCAGGACGTTTTCCTCCACCAGGTGTGGGTCCCGGATCTCATACCTGGAGGAGAAGGTTCTGGACTTAATGTGGACATGAGGAAGACCATTCATAAAAACACACAGATGCTCTGATTAACTCTCTTAATCTAATGTTTTTGGAAACTTTTCTTCAAAAAACAAAAGTAATCTCAAATTCACATACAAACTTTAACTTACCCTGCTGAATGAATCATAGAAAATATTAGGTTTTGAAAGGGGTTTTCTTCAACATGAACACAATGGACTGTACATGGACTGTAATTTAGTCTATAACTAATTTTATGCATGATCATATTGAAACACATAACCTTGAGCTACCCATGAAAGAGTAAAAAATAGACATGAATTCAAAGAATCCCCATAGACAATAGAGCAAAACACAACAGCTGTACTTCAATTTAATTTTAAACTGTGCATTTAAAGAGTCTGGCAGGCAGACAGGCTTTTTGGCAGGACAGTGGGGATTAACATGTAAAAAATTAATAGAGAGGCAGCTAAATGAGCATATTCACCCTCCAACTGAAGGAAAGGTACATACAGTATGTGCATCCTAGCTCTCCCAGACCTGCAGTGAGCGAGCTCTCACATCATCATCCACATGTTGTTGGAAACTGGCAGCCTAGCTCTGGCATGCCAGCCACCACGGGTGGTGATGAGTGGGAGAAAAATGGCTCATTATCTGAAAGATGGGAATATTTCTTTTCCCACAATCATGTTAATTGTTCTGCCAAATGATTGGGATTAACTGTGGTGGCAGAGCATTTTCACATAGTAAGCATAACAATGTTCATAATGCTGTAATTCAGATTACTGATCGGGCACACACTGGGAAGAGAGTATTGACTATTTAGCATCTGCATCAAAGCAAAACACTTCACATGGCATCTGCTGCAATTTCCCTCAAGTGCAAAGCATAATCAGGTGTATCATACAGGTAAGCACATACGCTGTCTCTCTTTCCTCCGCACAAACACACGACAGAGTATGATTCCTTTGCTTGGATCAATACACACCAAAATTAAGCTAAACTACACAGAAAGAAAACACAGAGGAAGTCATTTATGGCACGCCTCTGCTTGACAACCACCATCAACCTCCAGCACCTGCTCACAGTCATTCACAGATACAAATTAACCTCAATTAACTAGTGTGGCCCTGCTCGGAGAAAAGACAGCCCATTGATGACCCCTGCTGAGCGATGGGCCAGCAGTGGTACAAGCATCCAAATTATGGAGTGCTAAGACTAAGCACTACTGACAGACACTTATGAGAATCATTTGTTTGGACACACAGAGTCTATCACAGTGAATAGCACTATGAAAAGCTGCATAATGGTTTTTCAAATTAACTGGGCAACAAGGTAGTCATTCCCTCTTATTTCTTGCAAATTAAAGAACCGCACAGTAGCAAGGTAAGGGATTATGATGTGAGGCCCTGAATTTGTGCGTAATGCGACAGAACAGCAGCCATCCTATAATAGCGCTCGTGTATTGTGTTATTGTAATAATTCTGGACAGCTCAATTTACATTTGCAAACATGAATAAGTCTGTCCCAAAGCTGGAGGACCCAGAATTAGAATTGAAAACCATGAGAGACGGAGAGAGACAAAGGCATACCCTTCTCCTCTGACAATAAATCTGCGGATGACTTTGTGGACGCTGACAGCGGAGTTATTTCTCATGGATATGGGCACTATTTCAATCCATAATTGGTGGTAAATCTTAATGGATTTTTTTTTAATTCCACAAGGTCAAGCTTTGTCGCTGCTCATGAGCAAGATTTTGTCCCTTGATGATGGGAATAATGTAATTTGATCCATGAATAAAATATGAAATATTACATTATTTCTTTTGTGAGCACTGCCTTAATATTCAACTGGCGGCGCATTTTCAACTTGTGTTCTGACCAAATTACAAGAAATGTAATATGTTAGGCTGAAGCCACAGTGCTGTTTACCTGCTACAAACAGAATGAAATCAAATATTCACCATGTGAGACAGTATGTGCTGTCATTTGCAATGAGGGCTGTTTCTCTCTCCTGCGCTCGTCACACTAAAGAGAGCTGGGGATCCGTCATGCCTCATCTTGAAAGACAAAGACGGAGTTAACAGTGTTGTGACGATTGGTGGGATTGTTTTGACAAAGAGTTTAATTGAATGTAACACAGTTGCCAAATTCAAAACTGCAACATCTAAGGTCAGCAGCCAGACGTGTATACAATAAATGTATACAGCCCACGCATACGCACACAAGACAGACAGCTGCAGGTGATATTATTAGGCGAATATGAAATGTCAGGTGAGTGTGAAACATTGCTTGTCAATCTATTTGCCAGCTGTGTTAATGTTTTTGCAATCTAGACACCGTTTTGCAAAACGATACTCTGTGAATTTCTTATTTACACTTGAACACATTATTTTCCCATTATTGATCTTGTCTATTGAATGGTGGAGGAGGCACAAGTATGAACATACTTAGTGCGCTTTATAAGGGAGTATCTCCATCCAGTTATAGCTCAGGGGTGGAAATGAGGCTCAGACGCATGCAAATGATTGCGATTCATAAAAGAGAATCAGAGCGCATATGCATTTTTCTGTCTTTTTATCCATTTAGCTCCAGGTGTATCATCGCACCTAAGATCAACTAGAATATGATATATATTTCACCACGTAATTACCATGACAATTCATGTAATAACCAAGCCAATATAAAGATTTAATAGTCACTATTACACCCAGTAAAAAGAAACCATCAATGGGCAAAATATGTCTAACTTTGTTCACAATTCAACACTAACTCTTCAAATGTCGGATTTCCTTAAGACAACAGTTCTCTTCTTTTTTATTTTGAATAAAAATGTTAGCACACACAGGAGTAACTACTATGGCACAACACGCTAGAGACATCTGGAGCAGATAGCAAGTTTACTTATAGATTTAATAGATTATGATCCAAGAAAATATCCTCATGAATGACTACTTTGTCCTTAATACTGCTGGATGTTGTTGAAAGCATATGGAAATAAATTAAAGAATTGTAGGGTTAATGCATAAATACAGTTCTGTGTGAAGGGGTGAACAGCTGGCTTTATGTGTATTAATAACACAGTTTTTTAAGCAGTTCATTACCAAGAGAGAAGTATTCTGCAGCAAATAAATCACCTTATAAGCCACAGCAGCATAAAAATGCCTACAAACAAGTTAAATGATGAGGACCACAACTTTGTTATCATTTACACTTAAAGCGGCTTTACAGATTGTGATGTATTGTGTTTACAGTCTCCACAATGCTGTCATTGTTAGTACATTATATTAAAGGCACTAAACTCTCCCTAGTTGTAATCTAAGTCAGTTAGATACATCAAAAGATGCAACTGTAAAAGCCTGTTAAAGCCAGTGCAGAAACTGTAATGTTTGAGAAAAGCTGATGTGGCCCAAGAAATGACAAGTCAAATCATATTGGCTGGTTAAAACAAAAAGTTGTATGTTTGAGTAAAAAAGCACAGCTCAAAACTCGTTCAATACTCTGGCCCACACTGGGACTACATCACTACATTGTCATGCTTTATTGTAATAAGAAGATACAGCCTGTTGTGGTATATTCTGAACTTAATTGAATTGTATCCTGAGCCTCTGTCTTATAAGCAACACAAAGCTGCCAGGAGAGCACTTAAGACGCCGTGCTCAGATCCCCGAGTCAGGAGGCTTTAGCTGAAGCGCATACAATCACAATAATATGGGTAGATTTTTAATATTGCCCTGCCACTGCTCCCTAAAGCAATCACAGCAAACTCACTACGTAGGGCGGGGGAGACTAAATTGGATTATGGGCCACAAGCACTTTAATTTTCTTGCAGGGACTAAAACGAATGAAGGAGCATCTGCATCACTTTGCCACCTCATGAGAGGAGTCTGTAAATACTAAGCAAGCACTGATTTTCAGAGTGAACTTTGACAGCAAGTCTGTGGTTGCAAAAGTGTACTCTCTTGGGACTTCACAAAAAAAATCTTCCTCTGTAACTAGTCATACTCCCACCATATTAAGTTGGTGTTAATATCACAAGCTGTGTGACACAACAATGAACACATCTTGATGTAATCTCAGGTAATTATCCAATTAGCGCTAATTGAACTCATATACCAACGAGGATCGGATTGTTTGTGCAGTGTCCTTGAAAATGAAAATGAATAACTGCAATGATTCCTGGCAGCAGAGCTTTGATAATCACGTCTTAATGATGGCGCACCTGTGAAACAGTTATTATGCCACTTTGGACAAGATCATAAAAATGCAAACAAGGGCCATCGAAAGGTGAAGTGAACCCAAACAAGCCTCTATTTCCTTCAACAAGCCAAAGAAGTAAAATATGGTAATAACATGCAACACTTTGCCCCGATGGATCACATTTGATGTTATAAAAACCTTGACCTAATATTAAATAGCCTACTTATGTCCTCCCCCTGGTGATAATCTTCTCTCTGGTAAACAATCACAATATAATGCAAATGAACCACCATTTTAAAAAATCTGCTTTAGGAGAAACTCTTTGATTTTGTATTTCTGTATGATGATCTGGCTTCCTCGCCTTCTCTGCCAAGCACTTTACAGACCAGTCAAATCCTGATGAGGGCCGTGATCTTGCTGAGACCGGACAATGCAGTCAAAGTTATGGAGCATTACATTTCGTGGCACTTTGCGCGCCGCCTCTGTGAAATCTGGAGCATGTTTGCAAGCTCAGGAAACATGTTAAAGCCTAATAACCGTGTAAGCAGAAGGCTTGCTTCTCTGACTCTCACGAGCTGATCCAACACTTCTTGGCAGCCACGTAACCGACACCTCTTCCTAAATGACCTTTCTTTTGTTAATTATCATATAATTGCCTTTGCGACATAATAAAAATAAAATCGAGCAATTTACTCGCAATGTTCTGCACTGCCAAGTGTGACTTCAACCTGCGAAAACACAATGAGAAAGTGATTGATTTTTTTTTTTTTTTTGGTACAGAAACTGCTGGAGTGGAGTAAGTTAAGGCGAAGTTACTAGAATCTCAGCTATAAACTTCATGGCATCTCAGACAGTCTGGCACAAATGCAAGGGTGGATATTGCCTGCTGCCTCCTCTGGAGACAGTGATGGACACAGACTCACAGCTACATGACACTTTGTTTTTCTGCCATTTTCTAACAGACCCCGGCATGTCGCCTGATATCAAGAAGCCCACCGCTGAAACGTTTTCTACACAATCAATGCTCAATTTAAAAGCAGTGTCCACGGGAAACCCTAAAAACTTCTTTTATCTACAAGTTAGATTGAAGCTGTTCCCAATTCCTTTGTTTTTTTTCCACCAAGGTTCTTATCACCAAGTCATTTTTCTACCTCTGTGAGACTGTCAAAGAGTAAGACAGACCTGCTACCAAAGCCCGCCTTGTCATCCTTCAAGTAAAACATCATATGCTGTTTCTGATCTCTGAGTGGGCAAAGGGGGCGTCTCCCCCAAGGCCATATGGAGCAGAGGGGGCGAGGAACAGTAAGAGAGATGAGAGCGTTAATCAGCGAGACAACTCTGTAGCTTAACAAACAGCGCTAATTACACAGGGATAAAGACTTGTTCATCACACGGCTTACGAGACACAAGTTAATTGCCTCTGCTTTCCGTCTCCTCCCTCCATCTAAAGTCAGCTAGTTCCAAAGTCACTTGGAACAAGTGCCACTGCTTTCATATCTCCGTTTTCCTCCCTCTTGTTCAGTCAGTGCCCTTATTTTATTTTCTTCTTATCAGGTGCATCTCACTTGGAACAGGAGATCTGTCTGAGGGTGCACTGATAAATCAAAAGCCTGTGTTGTTATTTCAATGGTTTGCTGTTACAGCTGACGGTACATACGCAGAAAAACAAATCCATGTAGGATGTAGGCACGCTGGTTGAAATCTACACCATACGGAGCACGAGAACTGCAGCCCCGGGCAATGGAATCCATTGCTTTCCTGTAAGGTTACCTGTAATGTGGATGCATGCATAGAGGTCACAGAGCAATGATATTCAGTATGAAAACAGGGAATTGGATTTATGTCTCTCTAGCATGTAGCACTAGAGGAATTCTCCAACTGTGCCCGGGGCCGTGGAGCTGTGTCGATCAATATGCTAAAAATACATCGACTAATGTGCTCAAGATTGTATTTAGATGGGTTTGTACTTTGCAGTAACCCACGTCTGCGTTCGTCTGAATGCGGGTGAGTTTCACTGCCACGGCCTGTGCACAGAGAGTCAGAAATCTGTACTGTAAGGGTAAACGTGATCAGAATAAGCAGGAGAAATGAGCGTGGAGAAATAAACAGCAAACAGATGACGGTGAGCTTGTCATCGCCGCCGAAAGACTAAATGATCAAAGCGGAGCAGAAAAGCAACAAGTGTAGAGGGAGGGGACGGCGGTTGTGAATCACACGCGCACGTCTCTCCACGCTTTGTCAGCAGGGGATTTCAAAATTTACTTGTCTACTTATCCAATATTGAGATATTCACATGGATTGAAAAATGATGAGGCGAGGAATTACACCAGAGGCATTTTCTCCTTCATCATCTTACATTAACCACTTAAACACAGCTCATCCATTCTCTGTTACCTGGGGGACTCACTTGATCTGGGATAAAAATGTGTCCCTGTTTATCGTTGTATCAAACACATTTAAACAGACTGATGTTGGGTGTCGGGTTCACACTGTCACGTAAATACAGGAACATCACCACCTTATCAAATAACCGACTCCATCACTGAGCCTTTTCCTTTTTTTCTTTTCCTCCCCCCACCCCTTCAATCACCTCAGGCTAAGGTCAGCCCAAGTTCAGATTCACAGAGAGCCTTAAAAGGTTTTGCATGCTTTGTCCGTGTTGTTTCCGCTTCTCCCTGTGGCCCGACAGCGACAACCAGCGAGACAGGTGTAGAAACACTGCTTTTCACTCGCACCTGACATATACAATGTCGCCTGAGATGGTTCAGGCATCAGCTCGCAGCTAAGGTTTCCACGAGGCTACTGAAATTTTCAAAAGTTTCACAGAAGTAGAAAAGTTCACTTGTACCTTGTTAATTTAAACAGCTAGGCCTAACAAGCAATGCAGCAGCACTACTTCCCCTTTGCAGAGAGAAAGGGGGAGTTTCGGTATTTAGTCAGTGGGTTTGGGGATTTAGAGATTAAGTGGTTCTCAATTCATTTCATTGGAATAAAGAATGGTTCAGTTTTGTGATAACTGCAGTTGAATGTGCCCAAATTACTTGTGCTGCACTGTTTCAGCCAAAATGTCTCAGTCTTGTGACTGTTATCTCATATTGTGCAGTGGACACAATCAAATCCTGAATCAACAACTGCTAAATCCCCGCAGATGGCTTTCCCTAAAGCAAAAACCTTCTCATCCAAGCTGCCAGTGTGTGTGTGTGTGTGTGTGTGTCTGTGTGTGGTGTGTTTGTCAGTCTGTGTGCTCAATACTGGTTTGCTTTAACCTGCATGAGAGAAGCTGTTAAAGGTGATGGCAGGTCATGTGTGAAGTTTAAGACCTTCATCAGGCTTGAGTCTGATGTCACACATAACAACAGGTAGGTTAGAGGCGGTCCTTAACGCACAGGTAACCACACACACACACACACACCTGCCGTTGAGCAAGGCCAGCAGCTCCCCTGCGTGGTACAGGTCGTTGCGCGTCACCCGGCTGAAGCGGAAGGAGTTGAGGTTGCAGAAGGTGACCGAGGGGAAAACCATCATGGGGGCGGCCACCTCGTCCAGCTTGGTGACGTGGGGGTACTGGAAGTAGAGCTGCACCCGGTCCACGCACACCATCACCAGGACGCCCAGAGACCCCAAGAAGAACAAGATCCACAGGCTGCGCTTGATGCACATCCGCTCGTAGGTGAACATGTGCGAGATGCCGTGCAGCGTGGACCTGCTGGCGAAAACTTCGATGGGAGCCGGCCGCTTGTAGTCCACGTCCTCCGAGTCCGCCTTGAGATCCATCGCGACGCCCGGGAGCGAGTTCAGATGCGCGACGTGGGGGCTTTTGCAAACGGGAGGAGGAGGCTGGCTGGCTGGCTGGCTGGCTTTACGGATAAGTGGACGCTTTATCGCGGGGAAGGAGGTGAGTGTCTGCAAGTTCACGCCCTTCTACGCATGCATTTCTCATGGAGCCCGTGTGAGATGTTGCGTCACCTGACACTCGAGATGTATCTCCAAAAGAAAAAAAAAAAGGAAAAGAAAAGACAAACAAATCCGCCCCCACCCACCACCACCCCCCCAACCCGTCCTTCCTCCTTCTTCACAGGAAAACACCCGGAGAAAGTGTGCGCCGCGCCTCCGCCGGGGTCACATCCGACACAGCCCGCTGCGGAGCGCGCACGGAGGGATGGATGGAGGGATGGATGGAGGGATGCCAACACTGTCCTCCTGCCGCGCACTTCTCTGTGTGATTCAGCCTCCACGCTCCAAACAAACAAACAAACAAACAAAAAGCAAAAACATGCAAAGAAATCTCGCTGAGGGGAAGAAGAAGAAGAAGAAGAAAAAATCTGAATGAGTCCGATGGCAGCGGCGGTCCGTGTTCCCCTCCGCTGTGTGTGTGTGTGTGTGTGTGTCACGGCAGAGAGTGGGCTGGCACCATGGCTTTCCCCCCCTTCACACACGCACACACACACAGCTCCTCTTACGCGATCCCAACACGTGAACGGAATAACAAGCAGCCGCTGATTTCTCCACGTTTTAAAAAGCAGTCGACGGGGTGTCCGGGATTGTTTTCAATATATTCTTCTTATTATTATTATTATTACAATTCCCTCTCTCTCGCTCCCCCCACAGCCTGCGCGAACAGCAGCATCACAGAGGAGCCGGGTCTGTCAGGTGGATGCTGCCTCCTCTGCTGCTGATGCTGATGCTGCTGATGATGCTGATGCTGCTGCCTCGGTGCGCCTCTGCTCGCCTGCTCGCATCCATCCCCTCCTCCGAGCTGCCTCCAAAAACAAAAAAAAAAAAAAAAAAGAAAGAAGCAAAGCAGGGATGGTTACCCGCCGGTGGGGATCAAAGAAAACAATATATATATATATATATAAAGAAAATAAAAAAGATGAATGCCCGAGCTGCTCAGCCGTGGTGGATTCAGGGGGAAACCACCTCAGAGGCTGTCGCTTTTTTTTTTTTTTTTTTTTCCCTGATCAATTAAATAATTCGCCCGCACAGGAGAGAGCAAGGATAGGATGGCTTGTGTTTTACACCGGGTGACGAGGTCCAACGTCGGTGTCACCTCAGCTGTGTGATTTGAGTCATTTATTTATTTATTTATTTATTTTCCTCACACACAAGCGAGCTCATGTTGGTGTACTGAGCCTTTAAGCAATGATGGTTTAAAAAAAAAGAAAAAGAGAGAGTCACTGCCTTTCACTGCACCTCTGAGCTAATCTGGACTGAATGATTGAAAACTACCTGGAGTAAAGTTTTACAGTGTTATTTATATGAGATGTAAGGTGAGTTCATTCACCCTGGTTATGTCAGCTTGGCCACTGCAAACATTAACTATGTAGTTAATGTATGGTGGCCCTGAAGAGCAAAACAAAACATGCCAGAGGAAAAATGAACTTGACATAAAGCAGACTGCTTTCTTCAGGACATGCAATTAAATATATGGATTTAGTTATGTATTACTTGATACAAACTATTGTACTGAACCAATTTAGGTTTCAATATATTGATTCAAAAGTTAAATATTTGCTGATGAGTTACTTTCTTCTTTAGTTTAAGATAAAATATGATCTGATATATTGATTAAGCATCCATGAGAGATGCAAAGTGAGTTAATTTACCCAATATTTTTCTAGAGTTGCAACTTAATTCTAAAGTAAACAAAAGAAAAGCAATAAAGAAAAGCAAGCTAAAAAGAAAGAATTAGTGACTATGCAGGGACGATAAGAGTATAGATAACTTTAGATAATGAATGAATGGGATAAGGTTGGTGGTGGAGGGGTCTGAAGTTGAATTGTCAGAGAAGCGTACTCCCTTCTCATTCCCATCAATTTTAACTTTAACGGGCGGGACTGAAAATGAAAAAGCGTTTACAGTCAACCAGAGGCACAGTTAGCCAGCTTGAACGGGAAGCTTCTCATTAAGGCATATAAACATTTTAATGTGATGAAACAGTTTCCAGAAGAAGGCACTTTATCACTCGGAACAAAGAAGGGCAGGAGTGCACTCGAAGAACTGACTTCTCACATGAGGAGTAACTAAAACACAAAAAAACATAGACAAAGTTTACCAAAAAAAAGTGGTATTTCTTCAGGTTCATAATCCAAGTTACAGCCATTCAAGGATGCTACTGACACACACTTGTACACACACATTCATTTTTGTACACAAATGCATGTACCACAGTGGCGCACAGTAAACAGTAGTACCTGCATACCAGCTAAATACTGTACATACACGCACACACAAGTTTATACATGCAGGCATGCAAACCCAGAGTTGTACACCCTCACAAATCCCTGAACACATCTATTTTCCCCCGTGACCAATTCTCTGTAGTTGACTGAATGGAACATCCAAATATGTCAGAGTGAGTGAGTGAGCCAAACACGGGCAATAAGGCAGATGTGTCGCAAGACTGCTGGTGCCAAATCTGTCACAGAAACCGTATTGCCAAGAGGCGAGGGGAGCTCACCCATGAAATTGTTCATAATGCCTCCATAATTGCCATTTGCCATAGTATTGACTGTGACAACGTGGCATCTTATATTGATCGGCTGTGCCGGAAAGATGAGCCACGTGCCGTTACAGTTAGGTGATGCAAATTCTGGGTAGCCATTATGCAGCAGTGACACATGTGGGTTTGATATTACAGTAGATATTAAATTACTGAGGTACATTTTGACAGCAGATTCTGGGATGTATGCTTACCCAAAATTAAGCTTTTATCGTGGTTGTTGATGCCACAATAATGCCGGAGTAAGTAATTGAGAGGGTACTTCTATCCATTTACATGATTCTGAAGAATATGATAGTATAATGCTCAGAGGTACCTGGATGAATAGGCCTCTCTGACAAAGTGGTTTTTTTAGTGCAGCTTTCTTTGCGAGCCGCTCTTTGCTTCAGCTCTGCCCAGACTTTCCTGCTGTCCAGGCCTGCTTATGAATATATTTCCATCCATTGGTACGATGAAAGTGGGTCTTTATTTTACAAAGGACATTTTAGAAAGCTCAGGGGTTGAAAAGAAAAGTCAGATTTCTTGGCAGCACTTCTAGTGTTCAGTGAATGGAGAAAGACTTAAATTAATGAACGGATTGTCGAGGAAAAGGTAATGGGAAAACAGCCAGTTTGTGTGCATTAATGTTTATCAGTCTGAAGTCTCCATTCAGTGACCCCTCGTGCCCTATGTGTTATCATCATCCTGAAAAAAGACCACTCCAATCACAACACAAACATTTCATCATAGGGTAAAAGTGATTGCTCAGAACAATTTTGTATTGAGTTGGAGTGAAATGCTGTAAGACAAGTGCACCCAAATCATACTAGAAAATAATCCCCACAGTATATCAGAACTACTGGACCCTTCTTTGTCGGTGTCAATCTGGTTTCTCCTTTGTCACCAATCTTTATGTATGCATACATATAACAATGACTTGCCACAGAAATTTTGAATTGAATTGAAATTGAATTGCTTATACAATTCCAGACTTCAGCTTAATCATATTATTATTTAGTTATTAGTGTTGCAACAATGTTATAAAAGGGAGCTTTGTCAGTCCTTTTCGAAAACCAAGAGTAATGCAGGCCCATTTTTTTCAATTACTGTTAGTCGAGAAAGGAACTAAATGTTTATTTTTCCCTATGAAAGTAAAACTCTTCAAATATATGTGAATGCGTTTGCAAATAGGTGTAAAACAAAGAATGATTTGGCCTTTAAATACAAGAGAGAGTGTTTGGAGGGAAGAAGGTTGTTTTCACTAAGCTGAAAAGCACTGAGAGGCACTGGGAATAAAGGGGGAACAAAATGCATTAATGACAGCCAGCCCTTTGTGCACACTTCCGCACAGTCATATGAATGGAAAAAAAATATGTATTAGAAGGTCCCAGTCTCTGTGCTCCCATAAAATAGTGTTTCTTTTTGTTGTGGTAATTTGTTTTTCTCCTCCTTTTCTGCTGTGGTAAGCAGCGACAGCCTCCGCTGTGATTGGTTGGTCCTTAAAAAGTGCACGTGCTGATGAGCACGTGTAGTATCTGGAATTCCATATATGGATAAATGACTTGAATTTGATAGGTTTAGTTAGAGGTCCCTCTGCTCTGAGTCTCTTGGTCCTAGGAGCTATGGCTTTTCTTAAATGTATCCATATGTTCTTTTCCATTTTCACGAAAACAATCAACCTATATAACCTGAAGTTCAGGGTTCGTATGCAGAGGAGAATCATATTGGCTTCGATCCCTCACAAGTCACCTAGGTACTTGTTTTGATGCTGTACTTCTTTGTAATAAACTTTCTTTATATATAAGTAAGACAATGTCAGTCTTCTTCATCACCTTCACATCACTGCTACTTGACAAACAACATCCATCACTTCTCTGAGAAGTTGAGCTGAATTTAGCTTGAGCTGTTAAAGGACACAACAGAGGGAGTTTCAGGCAAGATATGCATCAATTTGGCTTTGTTTGGCCATTGACCATCCAGCATAACTAGGTCACACTTATTTTACCTTTTAATAAAAATAAAAAAGTAAAACAATAAAAATTTGATAAAAATTAAATTAAGTGACAATTATAATATAAAACATAAATAATAGCTTGCCTACAGAAAGTTTTCTTTCCACTGCAAAAGATAATGAAATTAATATATTATTTATGTGATTACAAGTTACATAAAAAAATCTCTGTGGGAGCCACAGTGGTAGAGTTTAGGGTGAATATAGCAGGTCTGTCCCATTCACTCGTGAATTTGGGGATGTTTAAGGTCAAGTGACCACATTAAAGCTTAAATTTGAACACTAAAATTAGAACTAGAAGTCTCCCTGCATTGACAGCATATTCAAGGAACGCATCAAAAAGAGGGGGGAGGCGACTGTAGGAGACTCATGACAGCATAGTGACATGGAGGATAATGGGACCAATAAGCTGGTGGTCAGAGCTAACTGATGTGCAGACATGTAAAAGTCTGTAGCTTTTGAAAGATTATGATGCCTTGCCCATCCTTGCTTTGTTTTAATGAGCCTGAAACATTAGTGGACTACCTGTTTACGTTTACATTTGTTTACACTGCTAGTTCAAATTCCAAGTAGACAAATAACAGTAAAAAAAATAATAATTAGCCACTCTTTTTAAGTTACTGCCACCAATGGAAAATAATTGCACTACGCACTCTCAGAATATTATTCTCTATTATTTGACATGTCATTTACATAGACTTCATTTCTGCATACTGGCCGCGGAATGCTCTTGTGTGAAGAGTGAAATTTTGAAAAAAAAAAATGAGGTAGTATGGACAGATTTTTCTTTTAAACAAAGGGGGAAATATCTGTTTTAAAAATTGCCCACGTATGCGACCACGACTAGACCTCTGTTTCTCTACTGGAAAGGAAGGGAGTGTGGTGAAGCTTTGACAGCCAACATAAGCAGATTTATGGCCCTTTTAGAGAGTCACTGTGTGGGTACCTGTGTTGGAGCTGGGCTTGCAATTCTACTACGAGAGACGAGATGTGGAAGTGGTGGGGGTGTTTTAGCACATAACCGCAGCCCAGCTGTTCATCCTGTCTAATTCTACTATTCATTAGCCCCCAATTTCTTTTCAAGTTCTGCATATTGCACATTTAGAGGTGGGTCCATAAACAAATGCCATCCATTTTTCAGTCAGTGTTTATCAGGCAGTTATGAAGTGTACTGTTCTGCTTTAGTACAGCAGCTACTAGCAAAGTCGGGGTCAGCATATGTAACAGACTTCAGAGGCTTACAGATGTTGTCACAGCGAATGAACCAAACTTTCACATTCAAGCAGCCAAACAGAAGCATTTTTTAGCAGAAAAAGCAGCTTTATACACACAATGTACTGCACAAAGAATAATAATTTATTGTTGAGCACCTCTTTGACTGAGATTACGATACATTTTTCCAACACATCGTTTACTCCTCACCCTCAAAGCCTTCTCTCCTGTGAAAGTCCATGTGTGTAAAAGTGTAGTTATAAAAAAAACTGTAAAGAATGAATCTAATCTATGTTTTGCTTTTCTGTCATATTTTGTTGCCTACCTCGCAAACTCCTTGTCGTGTTGCTTTGCCCCTGAGGTAACTTAATTTGTTTTTATGTGCAGGGTTAAGCAGAATAGTTCTAGAGACTATGGCCAAAGTGAAGGGTGAAAATGACAAAAGTACATTTTAAATCTTTATTTTCTTTGCAGCACACATTAGCTACATGTTCAACAATGCAAACTGTTTCACAATTCGGAGCACATGGGAAACAAGAGGTTTGTCTCCGTAACGCTCTGTGAGGTCAGGTCTCCATTAATATTTCATTTGGATTACGCTTGTGGAGGGAGTAGACTTACACACATGGGAAGATTATCCAATCTCTCCTCTCCTCTCCTCCCTCTTGTGTCCTCGTCTCCTTTCAGCTCGCTCCATGCAGATTGGCTTTTACTTTGGCCAAAGCTACGTGGTGTGCCAACCAACTCAGTGGGAGCTGGCAGGGAATATGAATACACTCTGGGGTCCCATTGACAAGTCTCTTTAGTTATCATTGGGCAAGCAGGACACAGAGGGAGCAAGAGGCTCTTGACCCTGTTGATTTGAGTGCGCTTCCAGCCCGCACCTAGAACCTGCCTCCAAGCAACTGTTGTCTTGGCGCTGGCCCAGAGCACGACGTCATCAGAGGGTGACAGACAAGGTCTTCATAGACAGATGGTCGTTAGATCTAATAATGAGTATCTGCAGGTTCCGGCCCAGACAAATGCATACTACCCAAGTGGGCAATGATCATTATCAGTCAAGGACGTCTTTATTGACAGCAGGGGAATCCATCAACAGAATGCCTCGATACCCCCAATTGGGCCGCAGCTCTTTGTGACGCAGCCTCCTTCTTCAAGTGATGTTGTACTTAGTTGTGTACATGTGCGACTTTGTAAGGGTAATGCGTCCCTGCTTCCCTTGCCTGTAATTTGCTATTATGTTTCCTTTGGTATTTGAGGAGCAAATCATGACGAGCTAATGCTCAGCAGAAAGTTTTACGACCCTCTGTGCATCCATTTTTCACGCTATCTATTTTGGTTGCCAGGTCAGGGTCTTGAGGGAATTTCCTGCCGAGTTCCTTTGCGCAATAGTTGCTTATGTAGAAAATAACATTCCTCTCTTTGATTCTCAAGCTTGGCATATGCCCGTTTAGTGACAAAGTCTATAGTAGATATTTTGACCTTTCGTTAAAAGGCCTAGCTATTACATGTCGAGCCACTTTGATATCATCGTCTGGTTGGTGCAGATGAAGGACATGGTGAAATGCAATTTGTGGGCGAGAACGTAGGGTCGTCTCACCACTGCTATTTCTACCCCTCTTAGAGCGGCTGATTGTGTCTGAGCATGGGTTATTCATCTGTCTCCAGTTCAATACAGCATCAAGACTGATTGATTCTCCGCCCGTGGAAAAAAAGTTTTAGAATCATCATCCACAAACTTGTGCGCGTTTACGGCCTCAGGCCTGGTCCAAGAGGAGTGTCATGAGATATTTGGAGAGCTAGTAATGCGAGACCTTTACACTTATTTTACAGTTACTGTGTTGACATTTTAACAAATTGAGGCGCCAGGCAAAACCAGTGAAATGTTTCAGTTAATGTGCTGTTGCAAGTATTTTGGCTTGCGGGCAGATCTTCTAGAACAACACAGCAACATCTACGGTTTTTATATTTTAGGAGGTGAGCTAATGGTTGCAACACGTCTTTATATTTTTTAAGAGCAAAACAAGCTGCTCAGAGTTGCTGCTAATTGCGTATTTGGTGATGATTCGTGAGCTCATTACTGCAGCACAGTTTTGAGTGATTGGTTATTGTCCACAGCTGAAGCCCTATTATGGGATGGCATGAGAACTCCACCTCAGTCCCTCGCACACAGACTTCTACTCTCATGAGGAGCGCCAAAGAACATTTAAATTAGCCTTAAGGAGGAATTAATCCTAATGACTTCTTTTCATTAACAACTAATTAAATATTCACATGCAGGGCCCGCTCCAGCCCCCCCAACACACCCACCCATTGTCTCTGGCTCTTATTTCATTGGTGGTCTGCTGCACAGTATTCTGCTGTACTTGAGAGGACGGCAAAAGTAAATTGTATTGTGCCACTGCATGTATGAGATATGGGCTTAGCAAAATGGGCACCTAGTCTATAATATGACTTGAAAGGAATTAGTTTTCACTGAAGAGATAATTGAAAATTAAATCGCCAGCAATTACTTTTTATAGCTGACCACGAAGAGTGCTTATAGGGACACTTATTGAGAATGGGTTCACATTGATTTTTGCTTGAAATTTGAAATGCAGGATTTTAAAGTCTGGTATTAAAAATGCACATGTGAAATGCTAACAGGCCTTTTCAATATGATTAATAAAGAACCTTCTGGGTTTTTTGTTTTTTTTTTGCTCAAAAGCAATTCTGAGAGAGATAGAGACTATTCATGATATAGACATTTTGAGTTTGCTTTTTATGATTTACCAAGCAGCAGGCTGGCCACATGGGCCCCAATCAATAACTTTAACTCATATTGTTAGCTTTGAGGACAGAAAGAAACACAGAGGCAAGAACTGACTGAAAAAGCCCTCCACTACTGTCTTTTTTTAGATAAAATATCTGAGTGTACAAGTCAAGAGAGCAGGAGAAAAAAAAGCCTTTTGCATCCTGCATCAACAGAATGATGCATGGTTTACTACAGGCTAACATGCAGGTTAGCATAATCAATTTTGTCTCATTACATCATAAAGTTCTCCTCGTGACAGTGTTAATCCAAATATTTTAAATACAACAGTCTTTTGAGTATGTGCACAATGAAAAGTAGGAAGAACAACGCTGTGGCCATCCTCACACTCACCAAACTTCATTTCCCTTGAGTATTAAAATTATTGAGGTCCAAGTTAATTTTCTCCAATCTAACTTCCGCTTATAGTGTAGACAGTACTCATGCATGAAAGTAATATTGCACAGACCAGTGAAGCTCTGAGATTGCACTCTCTGTACTTCCCAATTGTCAGTGGTAAAAAGTGATTGACAGAATACACAATAGATTTGGAAATTTGCTTTATGTAAGAGTCGTGGTGTTAAACTCGCATCATCTTCAGACATCAAATGGCCCAATTTAACCACATTAATCCCTAACTGTAATTTATCTGATTCATATGTTGCCTTTGATGGTTTATGATACACTGAGAGAAGAAAAAAAACTTGTTAATGGCATGAAAGAATTTAACAACGCATGCAGTGACACATTAGGCTTCAAATTAACAAGTTAATGCTAACACGGCACACTTATTCAAACTGAGTGACGCTCTCTCTGTTAAACTGGGCTAATTGACATATAGTTATTTTCTACCCTTTCCCCCAGGGAATAATTATGTTGACAGCCAGTGGCAGGTATAAATGTGCAGTGCAGTAAAACATGCTTTACAAAACAGCTGTACAAGCACGCCTCACTTTTGTATGTGGTTGTTTTAATTAGATTTTTGTGTTAAATGGATGTCACTAAACATGCTGCTTCCATTTACTGTCTCACATCATACATTATCCATACTCATATCATACTAAGCTACTTTCTCTCCTGTTTGTTTTTTCTTCCTGGCTTGGATGATCTTGGATTTTCTCAACTTGGAGTTTTTACTCCAGCCTTTCCCGTTTAAGTGTGAGTATGTGATCCTGAAGGCCCTCTAATGACCCAAGCAACATGCCATGTCAGTTTTTAACCACCTCCCTCTTCCCTCTATCACTCAGTGTGGGAAGCTTGGAGCAGCAGCCTCCTTTTCCACTCCAGTAGACCCTATCACTGCTGCAACCGAGGGCCAGGACCCGGCAACGAGGCAGCAGCTGAGACCAGGGCAGAGGGGGACTGGAGGAGAGCGAACAGGCAAGCAGCTAGAGGTGAAAGCAGCAGCCGCAAGAGGACAGAGATGGATGAACAGTACTCTGCAGGATCAATCAGGCACCCATAGCCACAGCAGATCATCTTTCTCCAGCAGCCTGTTAGTTAACTGCAGCTTCCCTCCCCCTATAAACCACATCACCCCACAGCCTGTATGGCACCTTTCTGCCACATATATAGACTGAAAAAGGAGTGGGGAGGGAAACATGAGAGGGGAGGCCAGCTGGTGAGTCAAGAGAGAGGGAGAGAGAGAGAGAGAGAGAGAGAGAGAGAGAGAGAGAGAGAGAGAGAGAGAGAGGTTGGGGGGTATTAGGAGGATGTATTGATTGTTTTCACTGTGGTATAATTGCAATTAAAGGTTGCAAACAGCCCAGTGGATCAGTTTCGCTGCTGTCACCCAGCAGGACGCATGGCAGCACTGATGCATCCCCACACATTTCCTCAGCCAGTAGGGAAAAGTGCTAATACACTGTCGGTCCCTGTAGACTGTGTTGATTAGTGCCACGTTGTGCAGTCATTTAGCGCTGCAACTTCTGGCTCAGTACATATAAACAAAGTATTTTGTATCTGAAGATTTTCTATAGATTTGACATCAGACAAAGATTAAGAAAAGTGCATTTCAATGAGAATCTTGCCCTCACATGAGCTTACATTTAGCCTTCATCATATTTTTTTTGTTGTTGAAATTGTTGTATTGCACAACCTCACCACACATTTTTCATCTGCAGACATTAAGTCTGTTTTGAAGAGTATAAACACTTTATAAGGCCAAGAGAGTGCTATGAACCATCACAAAGGGCCTGTTGTTAGAGCCAAAAGATAGAGTCAACAGATATTCCTTGTTTGTTGTTGCAATCACATGGCCCATTAAAAGAGAAGAAAGAAAGCAAAAGGAGGCATCTGCATTACAAGAAACATCTGCCTGAATATGTTCATCTTGGCAACTGCACTCTACAAATAAAATTCTTCCTAGCAGAAAGATATCTTTAGTAGACAGTTTAGCAAAATAAATCTTATCACCCAGACATCAGCTCTTTCAACAGACTGCAGCATCATTGTTCCACCTCTGTGGACTCATGAACTTGGTTTCTAGCAGCAGCATGCAGTAGTTTTCAGTGAAAAAGTTCAACTGCCCACCACACAGATAAAATTCATATTTAACTGGTAAGCATAGTGGAGCCAGATATTACTGTCAAGAGTTGACGGACAGAAAAAAAGAAAAAAATTCATCGGGTGGCTAGGAACATGGTGGCAAACGAATGTCAATGTCGCTCAGTCTCTGCTGGGGTTGCTAACACATTCATGAAATGCGAGTGTTTTGTTAGCAGCTAGATCTGCTGCCCCCAAGTGGCCAAAAAAAACCCCAAGTAATATTGCTTTAAAGACACATTCCCATGCACCACAGCGTGTTCCTTATTCATGATATTAACAGAATCACATGACCTCTTTGCCTGAACGAATACCGTGTACCAAGAGCAATGGTAGTTTGTAATTTTAATGGGGTTTAAATCTTTTAGCTTCACTCTGGAAACAGTTTGGGCTTTCCAAATAATGTCACATTGGCATAATCAACAGTCACTCTATGATAACCCTCCCCGACTTTCTATCATACACCCAATCAGCGCATCCCATTAATTTTTTTGGGGACCTCAATTTCCTGCCCGTGTGTGTGAGACATCTTTATGGGAACCAAATCGACTATTCATTAACGAGGGGAAGCTGTATCAAGAGCAAACATCTTTAATTAACACATCCCCAGCACTTCCTGTCTTTGATCTCCCCATTTGATTTATGCCTCTGCAAGAAAAGGTTGGGGTGGTGGAGGGGTACACGAGGAGTTCGAAGGGGATGGAGACGCTGTATGAGAAAATAGCGAAATTGTGGAGCCCCTGTTGATCGGGAAGTCTTGCAGCAATAAAACCTTTTTTCCTGCGTGTCATGGGGCCAGCTCAATTACCAGTCAGCGTGGCTATCTCTTTAATAGCCTGATAAGGCAATAATCCAAAATCCATACAGTTTTAATGACTTTCTGTCTAATTAAGGGCTGTTTTATAAAAGGCGGCCACATTAGAGGCCTTCCCATTGTCCAGAAACCTATTGTTGGACATATCAGCATGACCAGTTAAGAAATAGTAAATGGCTTTTAAAAAGTATTACTGTGTATATATTTATATATATTTGCTTAGAGACTTACTGTGAATAAATCATTGAGTAATCCATCTGTGATAGAACTGTTCAATATCAAAGAGGTCAGAGCAAAGTAGAGGAAAGAAATCTTCTTAAACTCAGTTCTCACACTGGATTTAGTTCTCTCTATTAGGGACTGTAGTTTTTGACTTTTTGTACTATACCAAAATCTGTATTTAAAATGGACTTGTATGAAGATTTAGGTGTTAAAATCCCAAGATCACATTTTCTCTAAAATAAAAATCAAATGTCTTTTTAATGTGTGTGCCCCTGTGCAGGAAACCAGAGATTTTGAGTTTGTTAGTCTTTAGCCCCATCTAGTGTTGAGCTATAACTCTCAGGTTGGTGCTGCCAGAATGGTTTATCGTTTGACTTCTGTACCAAATTATGAAGAGCTGCATACATGAGAAACAAAATGAAATGATGGCAAACATGTTAAGTTGAATAACATAAGAATAAATCATCACTGAATTATTTTCACTGAACAATCAATATGCAGCAACTAAATAAACCCAAAACTTCTCAGTTCTCTCCTTTATTTACTAATGTGAACATGCACAACTTAAGCATGAACTCTTCTCTACATTTCTGACTTCAGTACTTACTTACTACTTACTATATTACTATACTTAAATAAACAAATATGCAGAACATTCGGTTTTTGGAACATCGTGAAACATTAATATTTGATTGATAAGTTTCGATAATTTGGTCACTCATTATGGTTAGAGTTATTAATTAATTTATTTATTTATTTGCATTCAGAGTAGAATTTCAACTCGTCTAATGTCCCTTGTGCGAAAAAAACACTAAACAATAAAAGTAACTAGAACCTTTGTTGTGTGTGTGTGTTTTTTTTTTTGTTTTTTTTAAATGGCTTGTATATTAGCATGTATCAGTGTTTTTTTGTTCTCTTTAAGTCCTTGGAGCAACCACTGGGAACATATGATCCCCGCATCAGCTTCATTTCATTTTCATGCTTGCTCAAATGGACACGTGATTATTTTGTGATATTCACAATATTCACAAGAACTTGCAACCTATTGCATCAGACCGTTCGGTTTACAGTTTCAACAAAAATGATCTCTCTGTGTATGCTTAAAATACACTGAAAGGAAAATCGGGGTTGAATAAAAGGCAAAAGTCCATATGTTCAAAGACAAAACTGATGTTTGTCTTCACATCAGAAGGTTTACTGAGCCGTGAGGTCAGCCAGTCATCGCTTCTCTGACTCAGGCCAGATTTTCCCATAAAAACATGTCTAAAATAGATATGGCAGACTTTATCAAAGATGATTAAAACAAATATATAAATATTTTTCTAGGTCCTTTAGATCACTGTGAGTCATGTCATCCACCCTACGTGTCATTCTTTCCTACTGGAAAGCAGGAGGTGTGTGGTAACCGGCTATGATAACACAGTGTGAGACAGGCCACAGGTGCATACTTGGCTTTTGTCACAGGATAAAGGACAGCCACACTTTTCCGCACCAGCAAAGATTGTGGTGAGGTATAAAAGAAGGAAGGAAGTGTTCGTTCCTTGTCAAAACGTTGTGACGCACTGCAGACATGCTCAGGTTGCTGGTGTTGACAGGTCTCGCGGCCGTGGGTAAGGATATGACAGCATTTAACCATTCATTATTGATCTCCTGCTCTCTCATTCACTCTCCTACTCTCTATCACTCAGTTACTCTCTCTATCATCCAGTCAGTTGCTCCCTTTTAGTTTCGTCAACACACGGGAGCTCCAGATAATCTGCTCCACCAGCGCAGTCTCACACTCTCACTGTCCTCATTTCTTGTTTCCTCCTTCTGTAGATGTAGGGAAAATAATGTCATGAGGTTTCTGGGAAAACCTTGTATAAATCGTGCCTCCTTTTTTTTTTTCTTTTATGTTTTTAACCAGTGCTGGCTGAGCTGGAGCCCCAGCCCAGGTACCTGGAGGACAGCTTTGAAAGAGTTGTGGGAGGTGAGGTGGCCAGTCCCAACTCCTGGCCTTGGCAGGTAATCTACTGTAACATAAAATCAAAAAATAAATGCCCTGTTTCAGCAGAAACAAAATGCTGTTTGGAGACTTACGAATACAGGGCCACCATTTTAACTACACTTGCTAATGTTCTCACGCATACAGAACTCAGGTCTGTTTTTCCCCCCTTCAGATCTCTCTTCAGTACTTATCTGGCAGCCGTTACTATCACACATGTGGAGGAACCCTGATCGAGAGGGGCTGGGTTATGACGGCTGCTCACTGTGTGGACAGGTAACATAATGATTTACTACAGTGCAGACTCAGTAGTCTTTGGCTGTCTGGGTTTTAGGTGTATTCGTGCACACATTTTCTGATTACTTTGACTTGAATAACCATAGCCTGCTCTTCACAATTCTGAGCTATGATTTATTTCAGTGTTTCTAAATGTCACCAGTGTGAACAAACCACTCACAGCCTCATTTATAACTGTCACATCCAAAAGGGAATTCATTTATTTGATTAGTCTCCAAAACAAAGGAATCCAAACAAAACCAAGTCTCATTTTATGGCATGCATGGCGTTTTGTGGGGGTTTTGTTGTGGTCTTTTTAGTTTAGTTTTTTTTGTTGTACAAATCTATTAGTCTATACTGACTTGCGATTAGCCATCTTAGTCACAGATATATCTAAAAATAGTTTGCTCTTCTTTTTGTTTTTTTTTTAAACATTGCAGCGCTAGGACGTGGCGTGTTGTTCTTGGTGAACATGACCTCAACAGCAACAATGGCAGAGAGCAGATCAAGGAAGTTGCCAAAGTTTACATCCACCCCAAATGGGACTCCAACAGAGTGTCTTCTGGGTGAGGACACATTTTCAAAGATCTTTGGACAAACTTGCATGTTCTAAGCTGAATGTCACTGGAAAAAGTGCTTGTCCAGCCCATTGAGAAAACGTCCTCTCCCATGTGTTTAATATGTTATTTTTGGTTCTTCCTGTCTCCACCTCAGTTACGACATTGCCCTGCTGCGTTTGTCCTCTGAGGCTACCCTGAACTCTTACGTCCAGCTGGGATCTTTGCCTCCCTCCGGCCAGATTCTGCCCCACAACAACCTCTGCTACATCACCGGATGGGGCCGCACTGCCAGTGGGTCAACTGCACCCCTCACTTTCACCGTATATCCTGTCTGCAAAGCCTAAGGTCTATTTTACCCTTTGCGATTTCCCTCTTTCCAGCTGGTGGCAGCCTGTCCGCCCAGCTGAAGCAGGCCTACCTTCCTCTGGTCGACTACAGCACCTGCTCCAGGAGTGATTGGTGGGGCGGTACTGTTAAGACTACCATGGTGTGTGGCGGTGGTGGTGCAGAGGCTGGCTGCAATGTGAGTGTCTTCCTGTGTGGGGAAAAAAGGACATTTGTAAATGCACGCTCTAAAACTGTATCAGCATGAAGTCTTAGAGGGCTTATTTGACTTGGGTTTAGAAAAGCATTATTATTATGCCAGTGAAGTGGTAGAGCTAAGTTGGTGAAAAAAAAAATAAAAAACACAATTAAGAGAAAGCAATGCTGCAAAACATAACCCTTCAGTAATAGAGCTCATTGTGTAATCAACATTTTATATCCACTATTGAATCAGTTTGGCCCCAATACTGAAGGTGCTCTCTTTAATCTCCTCTCAGGGTGACTCTGGTGGTCCTCTGAACTGCCTTGTTAATGGAAAATACTACGTCCATGGTATTGCCAGCTTTGTGTCTGGTTTGGGGTGCGACACTCCCAAGAAGCCTACCGTCTTCACCCGTGTCTCCGCCTACATCGAATGGATGGATTCGGTCAGTATTAAGGATATTTACATCTATCTATTAGTTATTTTACAGCTTATTCTATTATATATTAATAGATTAAGCTGTAAAATAACTAATCAGTATTGCAATACTAGTAAAATATTGGATTTATAATAATATTGGAATAATATAATTTGATGTGTATTAATCATTTGGTTCTTTAAATTTCCAGATCATGGTGTAGACAGAAGAGTCAGCACAGAAAGACAGAGACAACGTTCAACCATGATTTCATCTACTCTACAGTCTCGCTTGTCTGGTCTCATTCTACAGAAATAAACTTGATTATAATTCAGTGAGTGATGTCTCATTTCTCATCTTAAAATGTATTTGTCATTATGAAGATCACATTATTCACATTCACATTCTGCTTTGGGCATCAAAATATCCTCCTACCCTGCAACAAAATATGAACATACACCTAAAAAGTACCAGTTCATGGATTTCTTTTATGGAGCATGCAACTACTTAAATTAAAGAGGCCACCGACTGAGAATATAAATGTTCAGCACTTCAAAACTGATAGAGATTCTGAGAAACATTTTACGTTTGAATAACTAAAGTGTGATGTGGCAACACGCCGTCGCACAATATCACGGACTGTGATAAAGTCTGAGACAAACCACAGGTGCCTTTCAGACCACTGCCAAGCTCAGCAGAGGGTCCGCATCAAATGAAGGTCAGCTCAGGGTATAAAAGAATGAGACGCGCATTTAGAAATGTCGAGGCAGCACAGACATGATCGTGTTGCTGTTGTACAGCGCTCTCACAGCCACAGGTAAGAAATATCAAGGCTGCACAGTAAATTATATTGCAAATTTTCTCCCTTAAAACCTTTTGAATACAATTAACATGAGGGGAAGCCGTGTTCTTATGGGGTTTTGATGCGTTTCCTCAGCGCTGGCTGAATTGGAGCTTCAGTCCAGCTATGAGCAGAGCAGGACCACAGGGAGAGTTGTGGGAGGTGAAGAGGTACCTTATCACACCTCCTGGCCTTGGCAGGTAGGCCCACAGTATTACACAGCCAGTCAGGACATGCACAAAAAAAAGGTTGCGCAAGTGTACATTTTATCTTTGAGGTACTGTACCGGAAGTAGATAGAACTAAAGTGCTCTGCATGCACCAGATCTGTCTTTAAGATGTCATCAGTCAGGAGAGTGATGCTTTCAAATTATTCTTAATGGATCAATGCTTATCCTCTTGCTTGCTGAGAGTTAGACAAGTAGATCAAATTCATCTTATGTTTGTCTATTGAATATGAAACCACTGACAGCAGTAGGTTCAACTTAGCAGTAGCACAGGTGAAAACGGGGAAACTGTTCACTTTCCTCTATCTGAAAGTAACAAAGTTTACTTTTCGTTTTACACTTTGGTTTTTGAACATTTTCAAGAATACAGCCTATTAAATGGTAAGTTTTATGGATATACATGTGTTTAAGCCATTTTTATTCTATGTTCAGACTCAGCCAGGCTCATAAGATAAGCTTCCCAGCTGCCGGTCTGAAGCTTCAGATTTAATTTATAACCGACAGACATAAGAGTGGTATCAATCCCCTCATACAACTTTCAGTCACAAAGCGAGTAAACATATTTCCCAAGTGCTGAAATAGCAAGGGGGGAAATAACTTTATTAAAAAGGTGATAACATACTTTGGCTGCTTCAATCTGGCAAGTCTGAGGTTGACATAAAGATACTGTTAAAAAAGAAAAAAACACACCTGACTTGAGAACTTTTCTCGCTAAGAATATCTAGTGAATCCTGCTGCAGGTCTCTCTCCAGGTCCACACTGACGGCTCCTATCACCATTTCTGTGGAGGAACTCTGATCAGGAAAGGATGGGTCATGACCGCTGCTCACTGTGTGTACAGGTGACAGAAACACATTGGTACTGGAAACTTTCTATTGCTGTAATCTAAGGAGAAATAGTTTTTTGAGATGCTGGTTTTATTACACACCACCTGCACAAATATATTTTCCTTTTATTGTCCTCATGACCTACCTCTCTTGCAATGCTTAACTGTGGATATAAATAAACTAATCCAAGTTAAAACAGTTTCAGCTCTTTCCGTGTGGTCCTCGGTGAGCTGGTCCTCCACTACAGTCACAGCACAGAGCAGCACAGGAGCGTCGTCAATGTTTATATCCATCCTGAATGGAACAATAACAGCATCTCCTCTGGGTGGGTCCAGCTGTCGTTGACATAATGGGTAGACATTTCTTATTTTAGATTTGATTCATTTTAGCCTTAAGTTAATGGCAGATCCTGATTGATTTGATAAGGTTACCTGTTTTAAAATGAAATTATGACTGTATAATGTTTGCATTATTTAAAAAGTTACTCTATGATTAAATGGAGAATTTCAAGCAGTGCCACTCTTTGACCTTTAGTAATGACATCGCCCTGTTGAGGCTGTCGTCTGCGGCCTCGCTGACTGCTTACGTTAAGCCGGCCTCTCTGCCTCCTGATGGCGAGATCCTGCCCCATAACAACCCCTGCTACATCACTGGATACGGGCGTACCTCCAGCGAGTATGCGGTGATGTCGTGTCTGACAAATGCAGTCATTTCAATCACACCGTGCATGTTTGTCTCTTTCCCGTGTACCCTCAGCTGGTGGAAGTATGCCTAACAGAATGAGGCAGGCCTTTCTTCCTGTTGTCGATCACCAGACCTGCACCAGCTCTGGCTGGTGGGGCAGCACCATCAAGACCAACATGATCTGTGCTGGGGGAGGCGCTCAGTCAGGATGCAACGTGGGTCTGACGAAAAAAAAATATATAAATAGAGAGAGGAACAGATTCCTAAAATGATTGTAAGTTCTGAATAATAATAAAAGCTTTAATCAATCAAATAATGAACTGTGTCACAAAGAGAAGAGAATCTCACCTCTGCTCCAGAGTATAAGCAAATAATTCCTTGAAACTTGTTAAAATGGAAGTAAAAAGAAAGAAAAAAAGCGATATGTACGAGTTTAAATTGAATAAATTGTTTTTTGTTTCATCCCAGGGTGACTTTGGTGGCTCTCTCAGCTGCAGAGTTAACAACATGTGGTATGTTCATGGCATAGCCAGCTTTGTGTCTGGTATGGGATGCAACGCTCCCCAGAAACCGACTGTCTTCACTCGCGTCTCCGCCTTTATCACGTGGATGAACTCGGTCAGTAAAAACACAAGGAAAATGCAAAGACATATTTACTAAATAAACTGGAATTCTTTCAACAGCAAGTTCTAATAAAATACTGTAGTTCACCAAGTCAAAACATTTTAACTAATGATGTACTGAATATGTATAATTTTCTCCTTCCAGGTGATGAACAATCCTTGAAATGGATAATTTTCTCACAAGGTGAAACTACCCCGAGTTGAGCTTTCTCAAGCTTTCTCATCTGCAACAAATTTTCCAGGTCAAACCAATGAACACAACAAATAAACACAACCAAAATCATTATGTACGTGTTTAACATCTGTCTTTTTAGTGTTGACTGCTTTTGAAGTCATCTACTGATTTTTTCTTTTCCTGTTTATGACACATAAGACGAGCTGATACACCAGCATCAAGACAAACCTCAAAGTCAGATAACCTTTTTCTCGTCAGGCTTCATAAAACTTCACATTTGCCATTTCCCCGTTAAGTGCAGCCTGTGAGCATTGTCAGCACTCAGCAAGTTAACTCTGTGACAGAAATAGGACAAATATACTGACAGCCAGATACCAGTACCAGCGACACTTTTACTTTTTTTTAAACTTTTTTTTTCCTTTTTTGACATAATGCAAATTTCATCTGATTCCTGACAGCAGGCAGTCCTGACTAAGTGCTGACATTCATTTTGTAGCCTTTTGTCTCGTGGTTGGCCTGTCCTTTTTTGTATTTTTGCTTTTGCATTTTTCAAATTAAACTTCAGTTTTGCCTTTCCTCTTATCAGAAACCGGTCAGATAAAATCTGTCTGCATATTGCTTAATAAATAGAAGACCTGTGTTACCCTTTGTGTTGCCTCTCCGTGAGCTGTGTGACATTTTGGAGGGACATGGCTGCAGTGGATGGAGGGTACATCAGATGCATGATAAGTTTGCCTATAGTGGGAACTGCACACATGTTGCAGCTGTAGTATAATCAGAATGGAAATATAACTCAGGCAGACAGACTGATTGCCTGTGACAGAAGTCAGAGGCCCTTTCCTTCAGGTTTCCACTTCCCACACCTTTTAATGTGAAACTGGCAAATGTTAGTGGATGCCGCAAGCTTATTTTATTGAATGTTTCATATCGATCTGAAACACTGGAGAATGTTCCATGAATAAGTTTAAAGCAGGGCCCACGGGGAGCTTTTAGTAACCATTATTTATGTGGATATATTAGAAACACGCTCCCAGCAATACTTTTATTGTCATAGGTCTGCTTTAGTTGATGTTACAAGCAAGACTTAAAAGTTAAAATGAAGAAATCTCACGCAATAATTGCTCTAAATATTAAATGGTCACTCTTAATAATTATAGTGTCATATTAGCAAGTTAAATGTGATATAAAAAATAGACAATGACTTTCTGAATTAAAAAAAGAAACATAAGATAAAATGCAACTATTTACAGAATACAGAATACAATATATGTGTGAAAGTAAATTTGAAGTAATGTCTTGATATTGTGGGAAATATTCTCATTTATTTCTTTAAGCCATGAAGTGTAACTACAACAGTTTGCTGTTTTACAGGCAGTAGTGTTAGACTCCAAGAAGTTACTGGTCCTTTGTAAAAATGTAAATAGTTGTTCTTGTTGTTCAGACTTCAGACAGGTAACATAACACACATAACGTGATTTGATGACATTTAGAGGCACTGGTAGGTGAGGTTTATGATCTTTGGATAGAGCCAGGTTAGCTGTTCCCAGTGTTTATGTCAAGCCAAGTTACCTGGGACATGAGAGAGGCACCATTGATCCCAAAATCTTCTCAGTCTCCAAACATACAAAACTATCATATCATCTCCACTGGGACTCGTGAAAACTTATCAGTGGCTTAGAGTGGAATACTGTTCTGTAGCCTTGGGGTTGTTACTGCAAGTTTGAAACACTGATCATTATCTACATTAATCAACAATTTGCTACACACATCTCATTACAATACATCCTCTCTGCACATTCCCTGCCACCTTCTGCATAACTGGAGCTCAGCTGTCTGAAGCAGCTTTGATCTGAATGATGAGACCTTCCCTTTTTCATGGTTGATGAGTCTGTGACCCTTTGGAGCATGATGTAGATCTGTACATGACACACTGCCTGTGCTCCAACAGCCTGATCCTCTCATATGGCACATTTTCTGTGCATCGCATTTAACGGTTAAGCATCTGGAACAGCATACTCAGCTGTGTCTTGGGTACAGAGTTAAATCTGCAGCATGATTTCATCCCTGCTGATATTCAAGTCTAACGTTCACAAAATTACACCCAAAAAGAACGGCCACTCATCTATTCATTTCCTGAAGATGGATATAAGTGGCATATGGTCACTGCAACTAAAATGCTTAATCACCCTCAGAAACTGTGGGGATAATCTCCCTTGGAGTACCACATCATCATGCCTGAAAACAGTTTTTCTCTGGATGCACACTGACTGTGTGAGATAACATGCATCTGAGGATGGGTCTGAACTCCAGGAATGCTTTAGCAGAAAATGTGTGTGTGCTGGGTTGAGCTTCTCTCTACCTTTGGCTAGAGTTGCACCTAAAGCTGGTACCTGAGATTCCATGTAAGCAGACAATGACACACAGATACTGCACGCTATTTAGTTGAGTGTTTGGGTGATGTGGAATCATATCCTGTACACACACTCTCTGCAGTCATAAGTTCCTTTACTATCACATGAAATATAAAGGTTAATTTATGAAAAAAGAACATACAAAAAAAAACAACAGTACATGAGAATTATAGCAGAGAGTTTTGGCCAATACAAGTGTAGCTGCTTACTCAGCTACTCCACATATGAACCCCCCTCCGCCCACCCCTTGTCCTCACTGTAGTGATAACTGTGAGACAGACACAGGTGGGCATGTGGTGGTATTGAACACACACACACACACACACACACACACACACACACACACACACACACACACACACACACACACACACACACA
>JBAJHX010000096.1:8202905-8216590 GCA_037176925.1 Amniataba percoides
TATACTGTTTGGTGTGCCATTAATCTGTAGCCGAGTAAAAGTATAAAGAAGTAGGAAATAAAGTAACTGTAATAAATGAAGTAAAAATTGTAAATTGTAGGGATGGGTGAGACATTTAGTGTTTGTGTGAGACACTGAGTTTGCATCATACTGATATGAAATTTTCAAGGTGGTAAATTTATTCTGTGCAAATTTTTTTTATGATGTATTCTTCAAAGGAAGTTGTGAAATGTTGTATAAATCCTCAGCTTTCATTATCCCAGCACATCACTTTGAGATATCCAGTGAAGATTGTGAAACTAATTACTGATTGTTACATGAGTTAATCAGCACAAAATTAATGGCCAACAACTTTTTTTTTTTTACTTCTTTCTCAGTTAATGGAACTAAATCAAAATGTTAATGTATCTGTAATATCTCTGTGGGGAGGTTGCGTTCCCTACTTTAATGAGAAACAGTTCACTTGTAGGATTAATTGCAACCCATTTTTTTCCTGCTTGATTAATCACATTCTTGTGATGAAAAATGTTCACCTCTCAATTTAGCACACTGTCAGGGGTAAGCCACTGTGAATACCAATCCAGCCTAATATTCTCAGAAGTGCTATCAAATACTTTGATAATGTTAAGTTTTGGTATTTTCTCTTTGACTTACGGGTCTCCACAGGTTTGTCCGCTGAATCCACCCTTAACCCTTCCTGCAGCAGGGCGCCCTGCCAGCTGATCACATCTGATCCCACACCAACCTCCGCTAAATCGCAGCACATATCATACATCCAGTTAGGCAAATAAATCATCATTACTGTCTGGGTGGAAAATTAGTTGGAACTGGCAGACAAAACAGTAACAAGATTTGGGGAAAATTTGCTAGTTGATTATCTGCCTCTTTGGTGGATAATTGGAAAGTAATTGGAGGTCTTCAATTCTGTCGGAAAACAAAGTAAAATTTCATTACAAGGATTAAATGAAAAGTTTACGGTGTTCGTAGTTTAGTCATAGCTTAGTTAAGATGCTAATATTAGCACCAAACAAGCTGAGGTCAGTGTCATTACATTTGCAAGTATTTAATGATTAAAGCTGAAGTCAGTATGTTAATAATAGAGTGGATTTATCTTGAAAATCTGAGTACGACTTCCATACCCCTCCCCTCCCGGCAGAGTCACTTGGTCTAAATGTTTCTTTTTAGCTTGCTTTTGCTTTTGGTTTTCTTCCTTTTATTGGTCTTTGTCGTGTAAGCTGTTGTTGGAAAGGTAGTGACTGTGGCTGTTTATCCACCATGGATGGCTCAGTGGATCCTTGCGAGTGGCCTTAGGAGCAGCAGGTGGACGCAGAGGAGCTAGATTTTATTTTATCTGTCTCATGTACCATCAGGACATAGTGAGAGCTTTAACAATTATAGCATAGCATTAAGTTAAGTTTTTTTTACCCTGATTGTGGCATCAGATATAAAGTTATGGCACTGTTAATGCTGTAACGTCTCATTCTGGAGAGGACTTGAATGTGTGTTCAAAACTTCATGGCAATAGTTGAAATATTTCACTTTCGTCCAAAGCAGTGGGCAAACCGACCGACAGAAGGAAGCCGACGTCACTACATGGCTAAAAATATCAACATCAGTCTTCAAAAAACAACTTTTAACAATGACTGAATGACAAAGCAAATTACATACTGAAAAGAGATTGAAAGAATTCACTTAATTCACACCTACTCTCTCAGACTTCTGCCTTTTGTCTCACTCCTGAGCCTGAACATTTGGTGAGAAGCTTGTGGGGTTCAATTTAATTCCAATTCAGGCAAATGAAGGTCATCTTTCATTGTTCTGCTCTCATTAAACCTCCTAAAGTTCAAAGCATCCACAAACATACGTCTGTCTGACACAATGATAAAGAGGCCCAATTTATTTTGTCTGGGAAGAGTACTGGGTCCAAGACTGTCATTATTGTGGAAAGCAAGTGTCTCCCGTTCAGACAAACCAGAGCGATACTTCACCTGCTGTCTTCCTTCAGACAGGAAGCAGCATGAACCCGCAGCATCCACAAACCAGCGATTGCCAACGATTTTATTGAATGCTTTCTGAGAAAACAGAGAGTGGACCACACTCACTGATCAAAAATAAGGCAATTGTTCCATTTAACATTCAAAATACAGAATTTCTACATTTCATATCACACATGATCATAATCCAGTTCAATGCAGGAGTGATAATGTGTCTAACAGACTCACATAATTACATCTGACATGGCTTGTAAAGCTGAGAACAGTTTGATAGAAATTACTCATCAGTGTTTTCCTTCCTCAGAGCTGAAGCTTCAGCAGTGGAAGGTGGAGGATCTATCAGGGGCCGCCACAAGCGGCAAGGTGTCAGGTCAGTCTTTTATAAACTCTTTTGTGCTCCGTAATGTTCTTTTCCTGTTGGGATCTTCAGCTACCTACCACCTCTGAATCACTGTGGGGTTGGCAAAATGAGATTAAATGTGTCTCTTTTGGTGGGGACACAGTGCCATCTGGTGGAAGGTAAGAGATCTGAAGCACATTGTGCCTGCAATCAATGTATTTGCCTGCATCTCAGCCTATGACAGCGCAGCGAACCAGGTCAGTAAAGGGACAATCTGTCAACACTGATTAACTCTAAATCTGTAAATAAGAGAAGTGTGTGAAAATCAGCTGGCCATGACTCAGAGTACATTAGTTTTACCCTCTCCTCCCATAGCTGACCATCTCTTATTACATTATTTCTGTCTCTTACAAAAAAAGAATAATTATCAAAAACACACTCTCGAACGAAAGGGCTTTCGGTACCGACCACCTCCTGACTACACCAGACATCTCCTGCTGCTTCGTCATCATCATGTATTCCTAGTTCACTACATGCTGCTTAATATTTCATACAAAATTGCTGATGCGTGAGGCATCAACTGCCCTAATAAAATCAAAACAAAGCGAAACTCTGGGTGGCAGATAAATAAAACATGTTTAATGGATACCTTCAATGTCACAAAATTTTAGACGATAAATTACTTTTGTTTACAGAGAGTTCAAATGTGCATAAATGTATTTATACGGCAGGAATCCAGTGCACTTATTTACAGCCAAGGAACATAATATATACAGTATATCCCACATTAAGTTTATTGGGATCATCAATCCCCTCCCTTATTCTCCCCATATTTGCAATTCTGCATCCAAACTTATTGGAGTTTAGTTTTACATATTTAAAGGTTTCTTTGAGGCACATCAGAATAGCAAAAATAGATAACAGTAAAAATACTGCCATGAACAATGAGAAGCATTATAATTATAAATATTCATCTTGTGAGTTTATCAAATCACTCTTCAGCATCAGAGGCCTTCTGATATGTATGCAAATGTTACCACAACATGAACATTGTGTCCTGATGATGTATTCCATCAGTGCTGATCTGAATTGAGTCGACTGAGTTTGCAGCATGTTTCTATTCACAAACCCACAAAATGTTATTTTCTGTCTGCATTTGTCTAACTCTGTTTATTGAGTTATATTTTCTTTACCACAGTTCGCGTAGTTCATTTATGTTTATACAGCCATATCCTGTTCTTTTATTGGCACTTGATTACGTGCTACAAATGCACCATCATATTTTACAGATTGCACTGACGCCCTGACATTTTACAGCTCGGAGAGCACTGACCGACGTCACACCATGCCCTCGATGGTGTCCAGTTTCGGCGAATGCTCGGCCCCCTTGTGCTGCGTTTCTTGCTGCCTGCAGACCTGCTGGTAGTCTTTCAGCACCTTCACGATCTCGTCATGTCCAAACTGCATGGCGTCATCGACTGGTAGGTTCCCCCACCTGCACGGCAATAATTGAGAAGGTGACGGCAGAGAGAGAAAACCGCATGTCAACAGCCATCTATTAAAGTGAAGATTTGTGTGAAAGTGAAGAAACTCTTGAAAAGTTTATTCTGGCAAGCCGCGTGACACTCCTACAGCTTTCCAAATGATGTTTTTTTGATGTTGACAGATTGTTTAGAAACCCGTCTCTGAGTCGATGGAAAAAAAACACATGACGTTAGCTGCCTGGAACGACTATTATGACTGCCTGCGTAGGGATCTTTGGTTTGTTGGCATGTGTCAGGCTGTGTATGAAATAAAATAATCTGTGACAGCAAGCAAGCAGGAATAAAATGACAAGATACACACTGGCCCGCTGGACAACAATCATGACAGCCACATTTATGTGAAATTCACTGAGTCGAAATAGAAGTTACTGTGAAGTATCTTAATGGAACTTTTCATTTGTGTTGATTTGCGTGGTCCCTTTGAACAAAGGCAGTAGCACTTCACCTGACATTTGTCTAAATTTTCCCTCTGCATCACTCGCTGCTTTAAGGACTCTACCTCCACACAAGGAGAGACTGACTTTCAGCTATTGACTTCTTCCCCGCTGGCATCGTTGCTTAAGTATAGAGTCAAACCAATACTGTTTCTTAATCAGTTAAAAACTCCTTAGAGTGTTTACATATTCTGGTTACTCTTTATGGTTGCGGTTTTGTACATCTTGCTCTGGGAGATCTCTGGAAGATTTGGTTAATAAAACCCAAAACTTTTACTTGAATTTTTTTCAAATAAAGGGAGTGATTAGATTAGAAATCGCACTCCCAGGCAAATGGGAAAAGCATAAGAAGTGTCTAAATGTGGGTTATTGTCAGCAAAATGAGGCTTAAATTCAACTGCAATAAAAAAAAAAAAAATCAAAAGTCAAATATAAGGAACAGTGAAGAAATGATAAGCAACGGGATAAAAAAAACAGAGGTGATGCCAGTCTTACCTGTCTTCTACAAATGGATCAACTTTGCAGGTTTCCGTAAGGAACTTCACCACATCTATGTGACCTGAATATAATAAGAAAAAGACAACAATTTACCTTATTGTTTTGCATCAGAGACAAGCTTTTTCTGAGAACTCAGAATACCAGAGCAGCACCACCCCTAAAGAGGATACTGCCCCACACTGGCACACTAGTCACGATTTACAAGTTTACTATACAGCAAGCCATGTTGTGGCTAGAGAAAAAAAAAAGCTGCTAATATTGTAAACAATATTGGGAAAATAGAAAAAAAGATGTATGATTATTCCCTCCAGAATGCAAAGCTCAGCCTATTTCATTTGAAAGAAAACAGTTATTACTCCCACTTTTATCTTGTAAACAAATGACTTGCTTACAAGGCTCTTTTTGAAAAATGTTACTCTGCAACGGAGCATTAAATCTGTGCTGTGAATAAACTTGGGGCACAACAGAAGACAAATAATTGTCCATATGGTGCTCTATAAGGGTTTGTGAGGTGATTCATTAGTGGCCTTGTATCAGTCAGCCAAGGGTAGTGGGTGCCTGCAATTAATCAGGAAAAAACATGAAGTGAAAACTAACGTATGCACTAATTACAGCTGTGAGTGTAAAAAAAAAAAATCATTTAACAAGCGAATTTTTTTTGTATCAGTCACGGATAAACACAAAATCCACATAACACCTTGGGATGAAAATAAAGTGCGGACAAACATGTCAATATACAATGAAAATTGAAATACTCGCAAAGGAGGTTTAATACAAGTTTGTGGGTGAGTGATTACAGTGCTCTTGGGTTCCCTTTTTCGACGAATCCTCATTAAAAATGTTCCAGTATTAGTAAGTATTTTAAAGCTGAAATCTACACCTTTACACGAGCTGTCACCTTGGAACCACAGCCAGCGTGCCTGCGCTTGTACTGACAGACCTGTTATGTTGCCCGACCTCATTGTTGTTGGCACCCAGCTCTCTGACAGACTGAAATGTCACACCTGTTCCACGAGGCAATCAACATTTGCCAGCAGAGCCTACTGTGTCTCCGACAGAGAAAATGTCTGTGTTTTACCGTATCCCGCACATCAGCAATGTACGTATGTAAAGCATAACACATTTCAGGTCTAATGACACCTACTTGCACAACACCTACACCCACACAGCTGTTTTCACTTGCTAATTAGATCTCAGCTGAAGTTATGCATTGTGCCACTGAAACAAGAATTCAAGTATTACCTGAACCTACGAGAGTGATAAAGGTGAAACGTCCTCCACCTGCAACAAAACTAAAAGGAGGATCAGAGAGATGTGCAGAAGAATCAGAACAAGTGAAAACACCTGTGTCTCACTGTGGGTGTAAAGAGTAAGGCCTTTAAGTCGCCTGACACTGTTTTGAGTAGCCGGGTGTTTTATTTTGTGTTATTTTCTCTTACTAACTCACTTTTATTGGAAATTATATCTTTCAGCTTTTTTAATGCCTTCTTTGACCTTTACGAGAATGTCTTTATGCTCGGATGTTTCTTTGTTTTTTGCACGGCAGTCCCGCAGATTTGCTGCTTTATTGTTTGCCCGAGAAGCAGATTTAGTGTCACTCAATAAATATCAAGACCACAGATGACAACACATCGCAGAGAGCTCACCCTCTGCTGCAGCAATGTGCAGCGCTGTTCGGGAATCATAGTCCTTCAGGTCCATGTCCATCGACGAAAGAGCAAACCTGAATGAACAATTAAAAATAAAAAGACAATAAAAATGCTTTTTCCCTAAAGAGATGTAAACATATATAATATAAATTTTAAAACTGTTCTTAAATTTGAACTAATCAATCTGAAATGTGCATTTTCAATTAAGTAGACAGATGTGAATGCAGAAATTATTATTTCCTTTTGAGAAAATGAACCATTTGAATAATCAACAAGAAGACTAAATAAAATAAAAAAAAATACTTTTCCAAACATCACAGCTGAGCAAAATTTGTATTTGTCTTTTTTTCTGGATGGTAAATAGCTCATCTGCAGAAGTGTGACAAATAAAAGGCAAAACCTGATAAAATAAGAGGAGAAGCATTAATGAGTCAGTTATATAGGTCATGGTCATTTCTGAGAGTTGGAAAAAAGTCAACTGGACTTGCTCGAGGTTCTTGAAGATGTTTCACCTTTTATGAATGTAGAGTCCACTGAATGGTTTGAAGAGTATGAAAATGATGTGGATCATAAACTACAGTGTTTATACTCATTTTCTCTCAAATCAACTAAACACACTGGAGAGATTTTATACTTCAGAGTTTGACATCGCTCTCCATTAACATCACCAAAATATAAAATGAAATATTTTAGGAGAATGGTGCGTACTACACTTCATTAAGACTCTTTATGTTTGCCTCTCATTTCGTCTTTTACCCACCTGTATGTTTTTCAGTACACGGGCCTGGTGATAACATACTGAAGGCCATCTGTTAGACAGAACAAACAATAACGAGGTTTGCTGGTAATGTACCTTCGGAGAGCTGACACATCTCCACTGTAGGCGGCGAACATCAAATTGAAAACAGACTTCTGCAAATACAGGGAAGAAACGTAAACACAGAGGCATAAAACATTAATTACACCAAAAGGAACAAGGCAAACAAACCCTGTCATCTCCATCCTGCCTGCGAGGGTCCTGCTTCTTTACAAAGTGCCTCAGGTTGTCGTAATTGTGGAAATTGAAGAGCGAAACGAGCTCCTGTGCATAATGAGATACAGTAAAACAGTTATTTCTGTGGTTTAAGACAAGGAAAACTATGATATGAACAAAAAAGAAATAATCAGTGGGATATTCGTTTTCTGGAAGGCAGCTTTAGGATATACCTTTTCATTATTGGCTGTTTGAAGCAAGATTTGGTTAAGTCCATTATTCTCTAGCTTGAAATGATTAGCTTAAAACATTTCAGAATTTGGTACCATTTAATGCCATTGTAAAGACTTAAAAGACTGTAACCATCAGTGATCAGAATGATTTGATGTTATAACCCCATAGTGACCTGATTTAAGTCTTTCCTACAATAAATCTTGATCTTGCCTCACAGAAGTGTATTCCCCGGACGCTGTTTCCTACTCTGTCCAGCGGGGGAGACCAACACATCACTCCCATGACGTTGGGGATCACCAGCAGGATTGCGCCGGACACCCCGGATTTGGCCGGCAAGCCCACCTGCGAGATGAGAGCAAGAGGGAGGATGTGGGATTTCTTCCGGGTCAACAAACAAATGATCTGTATTTGAGGGGGCTGGTGCCGTGGCAGGCTCACTTCCAGGTGTTACTCACATGAAAAGCCATCTGGCCAGAGAAGTCATACATGCCACAGGAGTGCATGAGGCTCAGGGTGTTCCGCACCGCCTCGGCACTCAGGACGCGCTCGCCTGTGATCGGACAGATGCCTCCGTTGGCCAGAGTGGCAGCCATGATACTTCCTGATTCGCAGGTCACCTCGATGGAGCAGAGCTGAAGAGAGGACCGGTTCGTGATTTGAACTATTAAAACTTAATCCACTATAGCTTAGTCAATATCAGGCAACAAAAAGAGGTTTTTTAATGATGCTTTGTGATTAGTAGAGGAGGTTACCTGGAAGTAGAAGTCCAGGGCATCGATCATATCTGCTCCCGGGGGAAAACACTGGTGAATGAAAAATGATCATGATGACTGAAGTAGGTACTATGATTTCATGGCCAATTCAGAAGGCTCTCTCTTAGTCTGGCCCTTCAAATGGGATCAGTTTTTCTCCCTACTAGGGATCATTGCCCTCAACAGCACAGCTTCAAGGGTTAAAAGGTCACGCTCTAACATGACGAATGCACAGAGCGGTGGGGGAGATGTATGGAGAGGCCACGGAGAGGGAATCTCAGTGAGTCAAGCAAAATGATGATGGTGGCAAAAATGGATGGGAGCATGATTTAGTTTGAACAGTTGATAGTTTGATAGATGGTTAGAAAGTTGTATTTGAGATGATTGTAGGAATACTGGACTCTTTCAGCCTGGCTATTTTAACAATCTACTGATCATTTATGTCATTTCTTTTTCTGATTTCAGCTTTACCAGTGTGAGTCTGTCTCATACCACTGTAAACTTAGTAGATTAATCACAAAATGAAAAAACATGTAGTTTCTTACGGCCCTATCTTATGTGTGTCTCTGCAGAAACGTGCTGTGAAAACATACATTGAACTCACCACTCGGGTATGTAAACATTCAGCTTTATCTCTAACAGATGCACCAGAAAATATGAAGCGTTCATAATCCTGCATATGTCAGCAGTCTGTAACTGACCTTCTTCTCTTTCATGTAGTATCCGATGGCAAAATTTCTGTCGCCTGTTTCTTTTTCTGACTGGAACCTGAGACGGAGAGTCAGAGGGGATCAATACTGAGACATCAATAATGCAACAGGGCAGCGGACAGGCAATTGGCCTCTTTCAATTTAGGTGTGCTAAACGAAGATATATAAACATAAAATACCTCAAAATCACTTTAAGTCTACACTTACGTGGCATTGCTGAATCCCACATACTCCCGGCCTGCCATCCTTTTCACAAACTCCATAACCTAAGTGAACAAATGCAAAACTGCAGCACATCTCCAACCAATTAGATAATGACATTAACAGAGAAGAAAGGGGAAAGAGGTGCATTACTCACATAGTCAAACTTCTCTGCCTTATTTGAACGAGGCTGAAAACAAAGCAAAATTTAGTGTGTTATTGAATACTGTTACTTCCACATTCACTGACACTGAAAATCACCTCTTGTTACACAATGTGAGACAATACACAATTATCACCGCTTGCATAATTCATTATCATCTGTAAAGCATGAGGTGAGATAGGCAGTGATCATAAACCACTGACCTCAGGTTGAGTTCAGAGAGTAAAAAACAGGACAACAGACAACTGTGAAAAAATCCCAGAAAACTGTTGACCCTGTTTTTTTTCCTGTTTTAACACCATGAGACAAGTTTGGAATATCTGACAGAAAAACACCCACGTTCAAGTCAAAACATTTCGCACATTAGGATGTTCTGAAGGCACATTAACAAGTTGGTACTGCCGCTTTATTTCCCCCGGGCTTTGTCACGAAGATCATAACATCTGCAGACTCAGACGAAACCTCCAGGGGCTAAACTAGAACATGCTGCACATTACAGAGCCATATGGGGCTGTCAGGGATTTTCTATAAAACTAAAATGAGAAGAATATTTTTCCAGAATCAGTTTGAAGTCTCGGAAATGTTTCTGTGTAATGAGAAATGACAATAAAAGTTATAAGTGACTAACATAAAAAAAAATAAAAACAGTGGAAATCATTTTATTATGTTCAAATAATGTGACTCTCATGCATCTGAATTTAATACCAAAATCTAATGTTGCTGTGGCATTAGCTTTCATATAGTTGTTATATGTAAATTTACTGTGTTACTGACTTTTTAGTAAATGTAAAGCGAAATACTGTGCGTGCTGACTCAGCTCTCTCTCACACACACAGCAGGCCGTACATGTCCATGTTGTACCTTGATAAGAGAGCTGATCACTATTGCTCCAGCGTTCACCATCGGATTGTGGGGCTTATCTGGGAGAAAGGGCAACAAGATAAGACACTAAATAATATCTTTGTTAAAAGGGTTTCTGAAGACTCAAGTCAATTAATGTGGTTCATCTCCTTTCTGAAGTAGTTTCTATAACATCAGAAGTGCATCAAAAGTGCAATTTGAAAGAAGCAGAAAGAGTTTCAAAGAGATAATGATGAGATGAAAATATGATGAAATGTTTGAGCTATATGAAAACATAATCCATCCAGCTAACAATTACACAGATTAAGGCCAAAACTCCCCATCTTATACATTTCCTTTCTATCCAGTGATGAGGCCACACAAACCTTCATCATCGAGCGAGAGCATGTTGAACTTGAGTCCGCTGGGCTCCATGCCGACATACTGGTGGACCTCCTCTGTTCCCGCCTCATGGACGGAGATGGCGTACTGGAGCGGCTTCACACAGGACTGCAGGCAGAACGGCTGCTTCGTGTCGCCCACAGAGTGCCTGGAGGAAAAATGTGTCCAGGCCAAGGTGAAAAACATCGCAATGGTACAAACACTGCTTATAGCTTTCTCATCAAGACGCACCCTCCGTTTCCTGAGGCCTCAAAACTGTAATGACTGAACCAACATATTCATATATATAACATATAAAATATTCCAAAAGCACCGTGACAAAGTGCCAGTTCACTTTTGAGCTTGGAAACAGGAGTCGACGTAAAGATCTCGCCACAAAGCCCATTGATGCTCAGCATCAGTCAACTAAATGTAAACTTTTAAGCCAACAAGAATGAGAAGACTGTTTTTTTCTAACATGAATAACACTTGTCAAGGGAAGAACTACTCCCCTCTCAACACTAACGGCTTCTCGGTGGAGAGGATTGATGGCTTCAAAGACTTCGGTGTCCACATCTGCAGGGGTCTGACCTGAGCTCTACATACTGACTAACGAAGAAGACAAGACGCTTGAAAAAATTTCAAAATATCTCCTTCTCATACTGACAACTTTATACTCCTGCACCATCACGAACACCCCGATGGGGAACATCACTGCCTGGTACAGGAACAGAGACACACAGGACCACAAGGAAAGAGTGACTCATTCAGCTCGGTGTGGGTAAGACTAAGCCTTGGAGAATTGTTGAGAATGTCAAGCACCCAGATAAATGCCTTTTCTGAAGCTCAGGGAGAGCCTCTGAGAGTTAACATCATTATTTATCACTTCCTCTATTCTTAATAATTATTCTATATTACATTTACAAGTCTCTGATTCTTACCTTTGGCCATCCACTGTACATAAAGACACTCCCCACAGTTCTGGGCTAAACTTGGCCAACTGAGGGATGTAGTTGGCAACCTAAAGGCAGAAAACACAAAAGAAACATTGCTGTTGTCGTTGGCCTTATTATTATAATCATTATTAATCTATACATCTGCAATATTAAATCTGATGCATGCAGACAATAGGGATACTGCATGAATTTAAGAAAAAGTCATCTCAGACTGGAGATTGTTCTTGACTATATCATATTAAGTACATATCACAGTATGCGATGCTGTAATATGTGACAATCAGCAACTATTTAAGAGCATCTCTTGAAAAACTTTCAACACTCCTTCCTATATAGACAATCAACAAATGCCCACCTTCCCTTCACTTTGATTTTGCACTGTGTTGAAGATTTCATTTATTTTTTGTGCAAACAAGTCAAACTCGGGGATGATGAATTTCTTCCTGAAGGCCTGGATCAGCAGGACGATGTTCCCACCGACACACCTGAAAGACAAAGAACGCGATGATGGCTACTCAAAAGCCCCTAATGAAAATGTGGGGTCATGTTTGGTATTACTGCAGCACAGTGCACATGGTGTGTGTGCGTTTCTGTGTGAGAGAGAGAGTGTGAGAGAGAGAGAAAGCAACAGCTGTCAGCTATCAGTCTGAGCGCCGGGCCTCTGCTTAGATCTACATGACAGTAAATAAAGCTGACGTGCCCTGACACTGACAAGCTACCACATGCAGCAGAATATATGACTGTCCACACACACGTTAGCTTTTCGTGAAATTATGAAAGATTAATGACTTAGTTTAGCTCGTTATGTCAATCAACAGAGGCAATGATAAAAAAAGTTTTTTTTTATTAACTTCAGCCTTCAAAACAAGCAGAGTTGGATCAAGACCTTTCAATCAGTTGTAACAAAACTGTAACTTTCAAGTATATCATATAAAAAATGTCAGCTACTGTGTCAGCCTTGTTATAATTTCATTACTTCTTAGTTAGGAATGTGTTGATGACAAAGGGAAGGAAAAAAAGGGGAGACAATCATGCTGCAGGTCACATACAACAAATCCTTCATAACAATGGATTGATGTTGGAAGGTCAGACTAAAAATAGTTTGGTCTCATGCCTGCACTGGGTGGCGAATGGAAAACAAAACACTAAGAAGCAGTTAGTGACATGCAAGTGGATTTTGAGGGGCGCTGAAGAAGAGCGACACTCCAAGAGACAGGCAAATCTGTTGATTTCCTGTCAACAGATCCATCTTTTTTTTTCATGAAGGTGATCCAGAAGTTGCATCTCTACACTTGAGCTGTTTATCTGTTGTGTTAAAATCCATCAGTTTACATAAATCCATTCTTAACTTGTGGGATTTTGACAAAGTACTCACAGAAAATATAAGCTCAGCACATCGGTATCTCAAGTATCTCCCAACTCTTGTGCTGCAGATATAATGTGAGTGGCCGTCAGCATGAAGACATATCTTATCTGAGGGTTAACTGCAGGTAGAATGTACTCAAAGAGGGAGACCCACAGGCTGAAAAACAATGGAACTGAATTTAACTGATTTATTGTGATCAAATGAAATTATTGTCTGTAGCTGTGCTGTTTCAATTTGAAAAAGGTGTGGTAATATTTGGGTGTTTGAAAATCATAAATTAAACATCACATAGCTCTTCTGCTTTGGGGGGAGGTAGAGCCAGTAAACCTGAGTAACACTGTCAGGATGGAGGTGCGAGAAAAAAAAAATCAAATCTAATGTCAGTGTCCAACCAATTATTCAGTTCAGGCCTGACCTCCACCGTCTCACCTGTGGAAAAGGTCTCTGTCCATCATCACCTCGCCCACAGAGTCCTGCACTGCCTGTCGGAGCTTCTCCATGCAGTCCTTCAGACGAGGATCTGATGGGTGAAGGCCCGTTTTCCTCAGAGCCTGCAATCAACAATGGACCAGATACATAAGAAAGAAAGAACTAAAGATAGATAGATAGATAGATAGATAGATAGATAGATAGATAGATAGATAGATAGA
>JBAJHX010000096.1:8216690-8244642 GCA_037176925.1 Amniataba percoides
AGATAGATAGATAGATAGATAGATAGATAGATAGATAGATAGATAGATAGATAGAAAAAATAGATAGATAGATAATGGGGTGTCTTTAGCTACTTACTGAGGTAAAGTATGAAATGGGGACTTGCTCTTTTCCATCTGTGATGGTGTAGAAAAGCATGTCTTCCACCCCAGAGCTGGGGGGCTTTAACTGGACTTTCCTGATGAAGTGAAGAGTAAACTCAATCATTTGTTATCCACTTGCAGGAGCCTACAAACACTAAACAAACATCACTATACGTCACAGCAGAGAAGACCAAAATATGATTATTCTGTGCATGTGTTTTCAGCAGGTTTTCATACAGTTGCATCACTGATCTGCTCTGTTGGTTGTTATTTTAATAATTCTCATTTCAAAGTGCTGATTTTCTCATTTATAGCAAACACATGCTGCAACTGACATCTGACCTGAAGTTACTGATTTACTGGATTCTCTTCCATTAAGGGTTCACGCTGTATATCCACAATACATAGCATAACTATCTTATTTTATTTGATTTATTTTGAAATACACTTGCAACTTACACAAGTACTGTACTTAAGGTTAACCTTGTACTTGTTTTTTTTTATTTTACTGCTACTTTTTCCTGGTAATATTGTACTTTTTACAGCACTGCATTTAGCTGACAGCAGTTTATTCCTTTAATAATAATAGAAACACCTGACTAGCTGATAAAATATTAATCTTGCTATATATTAAACTACCCAACAGGTGAGGCTGAAATCATTCTTGGACACTACAGAAGTTCATTTGCTTCAGTTCAATTATTTTCCATGCAAAACATTTCATGATTGCAACTTCACAGAAATTTGAGAATTTCCTGCTTTAACTTTCACTGGCTCTCATTTGTTATGAATACTTTTTTTTAAATAGGCTGTATGAGTTTGATACTCATACATATACTTCATTTAATACAGTGAGTACATTAGCCTCATCACACATGCCTACATACATACTTGTAATGGATTACTTTTCCTGTGTGGCATTACAATACTTCCTCCACCATGATGGTATTAATATGATACAAGTCCATAAATCAAAACTCACAGAACAGTTTGGGTGAAGCCTGAGAGAGGAGGAGGGTGCTGAGCTCGCAGTGACACTCACATGTTGGGGTGGAGGTGATCCGGGCGCGCAGGTGGAGGCCTCTCAGACGCGCTGGTTGACTTTGCGCTCAGACAACATGCGGGCCGGATGATGGAAACCTTCCTGGCCGCCTCCGAGCTTTTGACGACGGTCTGCACGCAGCCCGACAGTCGCAGCGCTCTCAGGCAGTTCATGGCGAAGACAGACAGCCACCGACCGGCTGTGAGTGAAGTGTCTGTCTGTCTGCCGGCTGTCGGGTCACTGACTCTCTAGTGACTCGGGGAAGTTTGGATGCCTTCACGTGTCGTTGGGAACTTTTAAATGTCAACTCGTGGACTTTTTTTTTTCTTCTCTCCAAAACAAACAGTGTGAAAATTGTTACAAATAGAAGAAGAACCGCATCCAAACGTTAAGTAAATGTACATAAATATCGGCATCAATAAAGTTTAAGTACTAAAAGTTAAACTACTCGTCATGCAAAGTGGCCCATTTCAGAATAATACACATAAATAACTGGATTCAAATTTATGTTGGATACATCTGTCATCATTACTGATGTTGCAGATGGAAAGATAGAGATAACCACTGTATATAATGAATAATTCATAGCTTAATCACCTTCATTTGGTCGATTAAAATTTTTTCATTAATAATTTTACTCGCAGATAAATGATTGATACTCATTCCTTTGCAGATTCATTTAATGAAATAGCAGAAGAATCAGAAAGTTGAACTTCATGAGTAAATTTACTTTGTTTGCTTTTATTTTAACTATTTGTCTTGTATATAGTGTATTTATGCAAGTCAGTAAACATAAAATGGCACCACTTGACTTAAAAAAAAACTTTAGTTGAAAGACATATAACAATTCATGGCCCATTAACTAAGCATTGGCCATGAATTGTAGTTCATTTAAAAGTGGAATTAAATATTTACGAGGGGTCCCTGAATGCATCAATGGGCCTGTTTGATAGATTACAAACGCACCACCTCCTGCAGCTGTCACTTGACTGACTACTGATGCAGCAGCCAATCAGGGGCTTAAAATGTGTTTTGGAGAGCATGAGGACTGTAATGTATCACATATAAAAAAAGCCTTTGACCTGTTGTGTAACAACCCCCTATCAACCACTGTTGTATATATTTGCATACAGAATACAACTTTTTACCCAATATAAACAAAATGTTTCCTTGCACGTGATGTTTTTTTTTTCTTCTTTGCAATCTCATGTGAATGTTGCACCACCTCGTCAGTGGATTTCAAGGTTGCACAAGAGTGATGTCAAATATGAGCAAGCAAACAGATCCTAAAGCAGGTGCAACACTTGTTTTCCCCTCGTTCTAGTGTTTCTGACTTTCACCTTGAGTGTCTGTGTGAAAGTAACAAGGAAATGTCTTGAAGAATTAACGTCATGTCACTACAGTATATCACAATTTTGATGTTCATGAAAGAGACACTGATTCTGACTGATTCATTCACTCACACTATTGATAGTAAAATCCTGTTTATTTGGCCTCTGATGGTTAAAAGCATCCATATCAAGGAACATAAATAACAGCGTCAAAAGGCACAGCATATTGTTAACAAACAAAATCATAATTAAACAGTAAATTATACAATACAGTTTCATTATTTTCTTTCATGTTGTCTACCTGTCTCAAGCCAACATTGACACAAATGCTTTTACATGGCAGATTTTGCACATATAAATATATTAATAACTGCAACATCATTGCATGGCCAGTGGAGATAAGGAATACCGGTACGCTGAAAGGCAAAAGATTAATTTTAAGTCAACTGCCATGTTGCATCAAAATGATACAAAGTGACACAAAAAGGCTGATAACTTATGAGACGTTTCTTCAAAGACATCATGAGCTACACGCTCTTTGAAGGACGAGGCAGCACCAGCTTCAGCCCAATATCAACTACACATGAAGGCATGTAAGAGAGGGGGATCCAGATAAGCTTGGCATCCCATCCGGCGCTGTATCTGGTGCGTGGGTAGGCAGAAGTCAGAGCGTGCTCCATGCAGTTGGTCACCTTGCTGAGGTCAGAGTCACAGACCGCATTCATGATCAGACGCTGGACCTTGATGTCTGAAAATGAAAATAAGTGACATGTACTCATTTAATCATTTAAATGGTTTTTTGGGGGAATATTTTGCACATTCCTATAAAACAGCTCTTTCTTTTACAAAGTGGTCATGATGTATGTATTATGCATGTCCACATTTCTGATGCACAGAAATAAATAAATGCTTTGCTCTAAATATAGCAGATTTTCATGAACAATGGAACAATTACATTTCATTGTGATTTTTAGGCTTATACAGACATTATAAAGACATAAAACACAAAACAGATGAAGAAAAAAAATTTTTGGGTCACATGTTGAATAAACCAGTGAAGTAGTGCTTTCTAATAATTCGCATTAATAAAGATTCACACTTGCACTTACACTTATCAAGGTACTTGTCTCCATAGCTGGCTTGTACTTCAGGGCTGAGCTGGTTCCACAGGCGGTGCAGTTCCCTCTCGATGGGGTCCAGGCTCGTCACTGCAGTCTTGAAAAATCCCGGCTCGATGATGCACACATTGACTCCAAAGTAGTTGATATCTCTCCTGTAAAAGGATAGAGAATAGCATCGTACATGACAGTTGTAGTAGTTTTATATGAATGAATAATATACATAATTATACATGCTTTTCTTTGGGTATCTTATTCAGATGGTATAAATCTTCATTTTCTGTGACAATGATATGCAGATATACCTGTCTGTTGCATCCAGAGACATAGAATGCTGAGTTTTAAAAGAAGTAGTGCCTTTGTGATATTAAAAATGTATGTCAAGAAACAAAATTACATGAAAACTCTGAAAATCTGAACTCATATTGAACTGAGATACTTGGGGTATATTAAAACAAATTCTGCCATCTGCTGGTGCAGTGCTGGATCATATCACACCTCTTGGGAGGAATCTTGGCATAAAGTTTGACAGTGGTTTAAGTTGGTGTAATCATGTTTTTATCATTTTAGAAATATTTCAACACTATGATCTTTCACCTGCCTAAATCAAATATATTTTGATTTCCTCCAGACTGTACAGATCAGATCAATCCTTTCTTTAGCTTCTTCATTTCTCCCTGCTATATCTCCAAATTATTAGTATGTACTTAGTTTGGTCTTCCTGAGTAAATCAGGTTGGTTATTGGAGTGAGTCCCTTTTTAAAACATACTTTAACATACTTAAAATGTTTTTTTAAGGAATAAATACTTTTTTTTTGTTATTGCATGGGTCCTCAGGGTGATTTTAGCAGGTTTCATTCATTTGTCTTTGTAAAGCGCTTGTCTGATTTTAAAAAGTGCTGTATAAATAGAGATTATTCTCATATCATTGTCACCCAATAGTCGTCCCCCTGGCATATGCTGAGGCAATTTGTTTCGTGTATTACTGCTGTTTGTTGGTTGGAATGTGTTTCATTCCCCTAAATGTGTACTGTTGTTTGTCTTTCATAATACAGAAAAATGTTTAATAAAAAACACTGTTTGCAAACCAAGTTTCCCTCGTAAAACACTCAATATAGATTGATTATGATTTGAAATATTATTTGTCCTTATCATTAGAATATACAGAAGGTCTTTTTAAAGGAGGAAAAAGACTAAGTGGCTCCACATAAGCCTTTCATTCAAAATCCCTGATGAGGTGTGCAGTTCGTTAGTGTACGCTCTCATGTAATGCTGGTGAGGCTGTGTGAGTCCTACCTGAGGCAGTCAGAGAAAGACTCCACTGCAAACTTGGAGATGCAGTATCCACCGCCGTTTGCAGCCACCCTGCCCAGCACGGACGCCACGTTCACAATGCGGCCGCGAGCCTTTTTGATGAGGGGCAGGAAAGTCATCGTCATGGCAATCACTCCATTCATGTTGACTTTCAGCGTGCTGTGGAAATCCTCCACCTTCATCCACTCCGAAGGGCCCATGGGCAATGAGCGGCCAGCATTGTTTACAATTCCCCAAAGTCCTACAAGGAAAAAGGAGGACAAACAGGTGGTCAGGAATCTGCCTTGTGAAATTTGATTAACTGAATCATCTTCTATTAAATCATGAAAAATATCATCTCTCACCCTTCTCGCCAACTTCCTTCTTGGTCCACTCCATGGCTTTCTGGATGCTGTCCTGATTGGTCACATCCAGCAGGACAGTCTTCAAATAAGGCCCCGCCACCCTCTTCAGGTCATCAGCTCCCTTTTCTGTGAGACAGCCGGCCAGCACGCGGAAACCTTTGCGATCGAGCTTCTTACACAGCAGGTTTCCGAAGCCTGAGTCGCAGCCGGTCACAAAGATGTACTTGTCGGTGATGTTCTCAATCTCCAGGCTGTCTCTGTACAGCCACACCAAAATCCACAGCACCGCGAATGTTGCACCGATGTACAGCCAGGCATTTTCCCTGAAAGAGAACAGAGAGCAGACTAGGAGGAAGGCAGAGATCTGACTTTTAGAAAATGTTTTAAATGTGAAGGCTTGGAAGCTCAAAGGCTGAACTACAGCTGCCTCATCATTGCCCAGAAAGTAGTGTCGCAGTAGTGTTTCTTACCCTAAAAGGTCGTAGACAAACTGCGTATCCATTCTGCTTCCGGGATCAGAAGTGGGCTTTTGGTCACCAGGAGGACTTAGTGCTCTCTGAAAAAACAAGCTGAGCAAATGTTACTAGGTATTGACATGACAAACTGCCAAATGTGATTGTGCAGCAATGGCATGGAAAGTAGAAAGACACTGACTTATTTCAGGAATCTTTATAACCAAATTCCTACTGGACGTCATTTAAAGTTTGTATTGCAGCATAGTCCTGCTGGTTTTTCAACCTTTTAGATAACTAGGGGATACAATAAGTTTCATTTAGGAGAGGACCTTGTAATACAGAACTGCTTTGGGCACATGAGAAATCTTTGGATAATACTCTTACAGACCAAAGAAAGAAAGGCATTTGTGAGGGAGAGAGAGGGGGGTGCATTGTTTTGAAGCATAAATGTAATGCCCGTGACAGAGCTGCTTAAGCTGCTCTTTGCTGAAAACCAATTAGTTTTCTGGCTTATTAGTAAGTAAAAACAAAAGGAAAAGATACTTTCATGGGTTATGTAATCTATGATATTAAAAAGTCGTGCAGACTCACATGAGAACATTAATTAAAACATAAGTGATCCTGCAAAACTATAACTCAGGTTAAGAAAATTAAATTTAGCCTCACAACACTAGTCAATATACAGACTATAATAATAAAATATATTAAAATTAAACTAACAAACTGAAAACCTCCTTTATTTCCTGCTGTAATTTGTTCATTAAGTACATTTAAATTAATAATGAATGGATTAAATTGTAAATTTGCAACAGGGAATTATGGTCAGTACCAATATTACTGAGGTTAACCTGTAAAAAAAAAAAACAATACCCAGGACATATAAGAAAGAGAAAGTAATTCAGTGGTGAGAGAGATAAATACATAAGAAAAACATTATCCTACCTTTTCTCTTTTTTAGAAGTGGTGGTTGTGAAGTGATCCGTCCTCTTCCCTTTCTGGTTACTCTTCTGTCTAAACTCAGAGGGGCTGGTCAGAGAGAGGCTTTATCCACGCACTTTATCCCTTAAGACAAGTCCGCAACTGGTAATCCCCAATCCGTAACCACTGGCTTTGTACATGTGTGAGTGTTTGAGGGGAAAAAAAGTGGTGGGAATTACAGAACACACTTCATGTACAAAATGTGAACTCAGATATCAAACTTTTCTTAAGACATTCCTCCTCCTTTTTTCACAGTGCATTCTCTACTTTCAAATTACATCGAGTATTCAACAAGAAATACCCATTCTTTTGATTAGAACATGATGTTTCCCAGGGCATATGGGCATAATAAGTTCTTTATGTTTTAAGAGTGTTAGATTTAATAATCCTACATGTTAAATCCTTGTACACCCGCAAAAACATGCGTGTAATCTCACTGGCTCATTCAGTTCACTGATTATATCAGTTGTAAAGCTTCAACAATAAATGCAGTATACTCTGTAAGTAGCTGTCTATATTTGTGTCACGTGTCTTGAGATTAGTTAGCTCATATTGTGGAGATGTTGGAGGTAAACAGGAAGTACCTGTTGTACTGTATGTTGTATTGTCAGTTATTTTAAGTGTGAAAAAAAAACATGGTGTAACAAGGAAAAGTATCATGTATAGTGATTTGGTTCACAGCTGTATCCTTCATAGAAAAGTTTTAACTTGCAAAATATTGATTTACCTAAAGATATATTCTAACATTGAGACTATTCATTACAGTTATGTGAAGTGAAAACTAAAAGATCAAGCGTGTTACCACCTGGTTCTTGACATTTCTATCCTAATAATACTCTGAATTGAAAGCATAATTCCTTACTAAATGCGTCTGCAATTAGGCAGGTGAACTGAAAAGCCCTGTGAGATGTGACATAACTTTCCTTCACGTCACACATTCCATCACTTGTCCAATCAGCCGTGATAGGCAAATATTTATCCTGCCATTGTATTCAGTGGCTTACCAGTAGTTTTATTGCACAACTTTCACCCTACGTTTTAATACTTTGAAAATGTGTCTCTCTGTCACCCTTGTGTAACAGTCAGGCCAACCAAGGACTGTCCTGGACCTAGACATCCTTGACAGCTAATAGGTTTATTACATTTAAGCATAATTTCCTTATATAGCAATTGTTGTGAAGCTTTATGGATACACTTAGTTGCAGTTAAATTTATTTAATTTGTTTCAGAAGAAGAAAACACCAGGGAATTTTTTTTTAAACTTTATTAAAAATGATGTTACATCTTTAAAACACAATTTTAGGTCAAGTCAAACAGTTGTCACTGTAATTAAACAGAGATATACATATTTCAGGTACCACCTATAAAAGCTATAAAAAGCTTTTTACTCCAGACAAGGAGGTGGCATTTCCATGGCCTCTTAAACCTGTGAAGTTTTTGCATGTGAAATCTACAAAAATCCAGTTTGTTGGTAAATTATTAATTTACCAACTGCCAATTTGTTACTTGAAGTCACTACCTATTTCATTGTATACTCATGCTTTAACCCGAAACAGCTCCAGCGTCATTGTTTGCTTGCCTTGGTTAATAGTGTGGCAGGCACAAAAACTTATGCAGTGATGAAGATGTGCAAGCAGTTATCAGATGCAGCAGACTTTCAGCTTTTCTCTGAACAAGGTAGATGATCAGCCTTGGCCCACTCAGCGGGGCTTGCAGAGGAGCAAAGTCACTGCTGCTTGCATCTTCGCTGATAGGAATCAGCTGCTTTTCTGTTTTATTCGAGTGCCCTCAGTTTCAGCTGTAAACATCCCATCCTGCAGTCTAGGAGGAAGCAGACTGAAGCTGACCCTTGTGTACGTACTCCAGAGCTGTGGCGATGGTTCTCATATCCATCTCAATACTGCGGGCCCAGTTCTCCACATCCCCAATTTCCTGTTCAGGAGAGAGCAAAGAAAAAGAATCAGTCATCTTTGTGTTCATCTAGCGATCTAAACGATCATCAGGACCAGCAGCAGGCAAACGTTAAAGTATTTCCAGGCATCTGTTCACCCAAGTCCACCCTGTAAGGAAGATGGATGAAGGATAATTGTAGAGGTGTTGGAAACTCATTGATAAATTGCTTTTACCATCTGTCAGATCCACTCAGATCCTTGAATGAAACTAATCTGCTTTCAGCAAACATGATAAAGCTATTACACATTTTCATGAGTCACTGCTCTGATGATTTGTTACAAGGCAATTTTAACTGGCATTAGTTTTAAATGTGAAGTTATAAAAAATATGCAATAAGTAAACCTCTTTATATTAACATTTAATCATATTACTCCGTATAATACCAGACAAAGTGCTGAACCCACTCATAATACATCCAACATTCAACTTAATTAAATGTGGCAATGTCTGCTTGTGCTACTATTAGATGATGAGATGAGAGAAACCTCATATCCTGTACAGAATCCAACTTTGCAAAGTCTAAGAAAAAGTAAGAGCACTTTTTAATTTGATGACTATGGTGTAACAAAATATAAAACTTCACCAAGGTTGACATTGTACAGGTGCAGATTATTTGACAGATCAGTCTGATTTTTAGACTCATCTCTTGCTGGTATTCTTACCTTCAGGGCCTGATTAAAACCTTCAACCATACTGATCCACTGAGCAGTTTGTTTGGAGAACTGGCTCGCCTGCACCTGGAGTGTTTTCACCTCATGGTCAAGCTTACGTTGGTTTACATATGCCTGGGCGACTCTAAAGTAAAACAGGAAAGAATAATTGGAAGTGCTACAAGTTTGGTAACACATGCAAATAAAGAATTATGAATTATATGTTCACTGGGGTATGTGGGAGTGACTTCATGATTGATAATCCAGAATTCTACATCATTAATGTCTCCATTTATAGTCAAAACATGCTGCAATATTCAACCTAGACTAAGTCCTTCCAAGTCACAAAAGGCTTTTGACTGTAATCTTTTTCATAAAGGGGAAGCACAACAATGGTCTTTGCGTCCCACTCTTGTTCTGTAAGCTGATTGTCTTGGTTTCATCACAACTTTCACAATGTTCACTGTACTATTTGAGGTTGTGTCACACATTAGGCCAACTCTGCTCTGCCAAAATGGATGGATTTTGTGTACTGGCTCAGAAAGAAGAACTTGGTAGTGGGAAAACTAGGTGGGTCAGCTTGACTGAAATCTGTTAGGACACCGTGACTTCAGGAACATGTTTGCAATGCAAAAGAGCAAAACTACTCTGTCAATTAGTCACCGTTCTGTAGCAGGCTGAAATACTTTTATTAGTTTTATTAGGTTTTAAATAGATTAACTTAAGGTTCTGGGCTCTCAGTTGCACATAATGAGTCATTAGAACATTGAATTTTATTCACATCATATTGACTAAATGTTATCTACTGATTAATCAGTAATGAAAATAATAATAATTATTATTTAACTAATAAGAATACTAAGATCCAATTAGTCGATAGAACAGAAAATTAAATTGTCAACTGATTCACAAACTTGAGTGATTTTGTTGAGCCAAAATACCAAACTGTCACGTTTCAACTTCTCAAAATGTGTGAATTTACAGATTATCTTTCTACATTTTATCTGAAGCCTGTCTGAGTGACATCTGACTATGTCACCGAAAGCTTTTTGAAACTGTAACAAACATAGTTTTTTCTGTAACCAGAGGTATTAAAGGAATAATGCTAGATTAATCAATAATTACAATAATTAGTTGCAGCCCTAAACTACACAGAAGCTCGGTTATCTGTAGATCCATTAGGTCAATCTAAACACAAGAGAACAAAATGTCTGTGTTGTATGACGTTTGAGTCAGGAAGCAAATACTTTACAAAATTTAAGCAGCAACTACATCTTTTTAAAAGGGATATAACACCATATTTAGTGAGGGTGCACCTTCAACTATCATAACTGTTGTGCAGGTATGAAATGAAACAGCAGGCGTCTATTTTAATTAAAAGGGAAGAGCAGCTGTGCAGACTTTACTGACCCCACATTGAGGTGATCCACCAGGGCCTCTGTCAGACAGGTGGCTGCGGAGATAGCTTCACGCCTGCGTCTCTCTGAGCGAGTGAAAACACGCACACAATCAAACAAACAATCAGTACTTTGAGTGTGGACCTCCAGGCCTCATTACCAACTCCATTAGCTTTGTTTTTAGCTTTTAGCTAACTTCTCACCCTGCAGCTCCTTCCGCTCGTTTTGCTTCGCCTGGTGCTCCTTCAGCAGACGAGACAGCATCTTCAGTTTTCGCTGAGATTACTTCGCATGCGTTTTTAAACTTTATATAACTGTTTTAACAATATGTATTTATTTTCTGAGCAGAATGGAGGAGATGCTAACAGCTGACAGTCACAAGACAGGGCTCGAGGACGACACAAGTGGGCGTGACCAATATGGCGTCTCGCGTGCCGCCATTTATTATTGTCAAAGCAACCTTAGGATTTCTTGTCATTATTATTTATTAACAAAATCAAAACATTATTGATCATTGTTAGGTTGAACGGCAACACGATAAAAAAAGTTATTTTCATATTTTCGCAATTAATTGTAAACGGGTTGCATTATGGTGACGTAACCGTCATTTTTAACGTCACACGGTTTAGCCTTCAAAATAAAAGTGTATATAATACTAGAAACTGCTAAATCACCCACCAGAGGTGGCAGAAATAGCATGACTACAGTTTAGAAATACTTTGTTACAAGTAGAAGTCCAGCATTTGAATGTTAAACGTTTAAATGTTAAAAAGTACAAAGGTATGACTATAAAAAGTCATCTACAGCTACATATAAAATCTATATGTAGAACGAGCAAATTCAAAATCATATATAGTTTCTGGCCATTTAAACATTACTTTTATAATTGCTTTATTGAGCTGATAAAGGTGGAAATAATTTTGATAACTTTATGCCCGTAGATTAGCCTATAATAATACATCCGCATTTATTTGTTTATATTTTATTAATATATTATTTATAATAATCTAAGTCTAAAAGTATATAGTAACTAAAAGGTTTAAAAAATTCAACATTTGCCTCTTAAAGTCAGTTAAGTAGAGGTTCAAAGTAGCATAACATTAAAAAAACTTAAAGCAGTAACTAGGTAAAACACAGAAAAACTGTACTTTGCTATTTTTCACTTCTATTACAATAATAACAAAATTTTGAATGAAGGATTTTTACTTGTAGTGGAGTATATCCGCAGTACGGTATTTGTACTTATAAACGATTTGAGTACTTCCACCTGTCACTTCTCTTGTGCAGAAAAGATTGGAGTCCTGTAGCGTTAGAGATATTTTATTGTGAAAAGCTAGTACCGGAAGAGCTGTTCTCGTTCTGGCTAGCGGAAAAGAGGACCGTGCTGATGGCAGGCAGCTATCTGTCAACAACCTAGGCAAAGCAGAAACTAAAGTCTGTGCGGCCTTTTTTCCATCTCCTCCTTGTCAGGTATGAGCACTTAGTCTCTCACTGAATGCGAGGCGTGAGATTTCCTCGACTGAATATCCCGGAGCTGCTCACTGAGCCGGGCGGCGTTAGCGTTGGTTAATGCACAGTTAGCTAAAACGTCGGACGACAAAGTTACCCCAGGTGGTGTAACTTCTCAGTTTCTGCCAGTGAATCACAAAAAAGCATTTATATAAGAGTTAACATATACATATTAGCGGTGTCACAGTCGAAGTCGTTCATCTGCTAAAGGCTGGCTAAGTGTTTGAAGTTGTCCTGACAACAAATCTCATGCTAGATGAAGCTATTAAGCTGCTGCCCGCACGTTGCAGATAGCGAAAGACACGGCACCTCTTTGGACACGTTTTATGTTTTTTAACGTGTTTTTATTTCGTAATATGTAGCTATGTCCCATGTCTAGCATTTAAAGTACTTTCTTGCTCTCTAAAGGATAGTGTCAAAGGTTAACGAGGTTTAGTGATACTTAATTTAGTCAAGTTAACGATGGGATTTTCTGTTATGGAAGAGGTTTCTTGAAATAGCGAAGGTTAAACCAAGACTCTGGGTAACGTGTTTATGTGTAGCCTGTATGTCCAAACCATAGGCTGTATGTAAAAATCTTTTGTATACATCTGTACATTTGTACTTACAGATCATGTCAGTAAGCACTAAAACAATCCCTTTTGAACATTCATCATACTGAAATAAAAATATCAATACTCCAGTTTAGAAGTACTCTGTAAATGTTGAAAGTCCAACAGTCAAATGTTAAAACTATTAAAACATAAAAAATACAAAAGTGTAAACATTTAAATTTAATAATAAACAAACTAATAGTAGTTAAACTAATTCTTAAAAGCTGATTCAGTTGTAATGTTTAGCAATACTTTTAATGTGGACATAACATTGTGTATTTATAAAAATATTAGGAACCATCAACATACTCAAAATGTCTCCATTCCTCTTGTTTGTCTATTCATACATACTGAGCATTGAATGTAACGTCTGGCTACGTTTTCCACTTGCTCTTGCAGCCTAATAGCCTAATTACGCCTCAAATAGGTTACCTGCACAGTGTGCTGTGTTTACATCTGATGTCGCTCTTTGCTGTTTTTACAGATCCTTTCAATGTAGACAAAGCTGCAGTGTTATGGATGAACCATGAAGGCCCAATTACAAGTCACTGGTACGTTATTGTTGCAACATTAACCGTCAAATTCTAGTGATCAGCAGAGTTTTGCTTGGGGTACATTAAGCCAAATGTTATGACTCATTCAGTTCCTGTGTAAGAAAAATGCCTAAAGAGCTGTTTCGCTCAGCACTGGGAGGCTACAGGAAGTGCTGGTTTATACGCAAACAAGTTATTAGTTTTGGAAAGTTATAGTATTTGAAGCCAATGCAACTCCTGATACATTCCAATCAAATCTACTGAAAGTTTCATTGTGGTGTTTTCTCCTTTTCAGTGCTTTCAGCTAAGCTGAAGGAAAACAAAAAGAACTGGTTTGGTCCGAGTCCGTATGTTGAGGTAGCTGTGGATGGTCAGTCAAAGAGAACTGAGAAGTGCAACAACACCCACAGTCCCAAATGGAAGCAGGCTCTCACAGTGTGAGTGTGACTGTTGTGTTGTCATCTGAAAAGAAGAACATTATAAAACAGCTGATTAATTACAGAATGATATCCTAGTTGGTAATGGAAACATTATTAATTTGAACTAAATGTAGTCTATATACAACAATGGGATGGTTAACTTATATATTTTCTATATTCTGAGTGTTGAGTTTTACATTTGCAGCATGTACATTTGTTTACACCATAGAAGTTGTAAAACCAGATCTGTTTCTGGTATAGTTGGGAAGTTACTTTGTTGGGACAACTACGCCTACAGCCTTACCATGTTTGATGTGCCACTGGAATGGGCCATAGTGTGGGCTGGTAAAACAGTGATAACCCACCTCAGGGGTGTTTTTTTTGAGTAAGGCTCTGTAGCTCTGTACTGCTGCTCTAGTCTGTACCTTGGTAATTATTCTATTTTTACCACCCTGAAGTCCAGAAGTGCTCCTATTAAGTGGTCTTATCGAAAACCTGTTCAACTACAGTGATGTCAAACATAGAAAAGCAAACAAACACTCATCTTGAAGTACTAACAAACTAATGTTAGGAATTTATTCTTCATGAATAACTTGATTAATTAATTAAGAGAAATAAAACATGTGACAAGACAGGTTAGGAAGTGTTGTACAATAAACATCCCCCAACTATGAAAAACAAAGGAATATCAAAATCATTAATACTATCAGTGTTAGTGCTAATCATTCTCTGTCTTGCCTCTGGTGTTGACTTGTATCCTGTCCTGTCTCATATTTCGACAGAATTGTGACTCCGGTCAGCAAGCTGATCTTTCGTGTTTGGAGCCACCAAACACTGAAAGCAGACATCCTGTTGGGAATGGCCACACTGGAGATAAGTGAGACCCTCAAGGCCAACGACTTGAAACGTAAGTTTACACCAGTTTCTCTCTCCTAACTGGAAATCTTGCATTTTCTTCTCAAGACTTCACTTCAAACAAAAAATGCATTAGTCTTTCTTCTCACTTTTTCATTTACTGGCATAAAAATACTGTGACATTTTCATAGTATAAAGGAATTTGGTAGTTTGCTTGCACTGGTATTTGTCTTTTTAAACTTTGAATATGAAAAAGATGTTGCTAATATTTCTAGGCTCTGAGGGAGGATTCCCACAGAATATTATGAGGTATTCAGTACAAAGCTCCCACCAGATGGCTTCTTTATTTCAAAATAATCACAAGCTATATCCCTCATAATCTCACTGTCATTCTCACTGTCATCCTCACATTTTGCAGAAGTTGAACACAGTGTAGACAAAGTACATAGTTAGTGTGCAAGAGTCCTTATCTGCATGTGTTTGTTATGAGTATGTTTTATTGGGCTTTGATAAGCTTTACAATAAACATCCACTCTACCCACCAGGTTTTCTTTTCGCTGGGACACAAGCCTCACCTAAGCTTCTCCTCCACTTGCTTTGAGTGTGTTTACAGCCTCATGCAATGGCTCCCCTCAGACCTGGTCAGCTTGCGCAAACCATGTGACATAAAAATCTGGTCCATATTCTATACATTTGCTTTGTTCACTTTCCAGTCATGATCAAGGGTCTGTTAACCTTGCTAGTGGTCATTTGAGGCAACAGTAGTTGTTGAACCCCATGTGACTAACTTGGTTTGAGCTGACGGAGTGACTGACACCTTCATCTTTCAAGCCCCATACACTTACTAGCTGTGCTGAAATAGGCTGTGAAATACCTTCAGAATGAGATTACTGTGAAGGGCCAGAGAGGGGGGCAAGTATGTACATGCAGTGGCGATTTTTACTGCCTCTTTGCAGCAGTTACATAATCTGTTTTCACATTGTTGCAATAGGTCAGTGTGGTTATTTGTGCTATGAGTTTACTTCAGATGGGTTGTCAGTCTTGGAAATTAAAAGCACCCATTTAACAATTTTTTTTCTGTGCCCTCCACAGTATGTGAGGTGGTGCAGACACTGCAGCTGTGCTCTGACAGAGACCCTCGGGATGTTGTAGGTGACTTGTCAGTCTGTCTGGACGGCATGCAAGTGGACCAAGAAACCCTCGACACAGCAGAGAGAGAACATGGTAAGAAACCACACACAGAGACAAACCCCATTGTTTTTAGCTGGTAATGCTAACTTTGATATGCAGGTGTTGTTTCTGCGCAGTCCACTTGTCTACCTGCAAAGTCGTGATAAACATCATTTCATATGTTGCTCTCCTGATTGACTGAATCTGTGGGTTGGAAATGTCTGATTTTAGATTATTTTAATTGACTTTACTCTGGCTGAATGCACATAACTGGCTTTTTACTCAACTTACATAAGTTTCACTCGTGGACAAGACTCAACTGCTAGCACATACATACATCTACGCTGTGTGTGTGCTGCCCCTAGCCTGCTACGAACATTGTTGTTACTGAAAAATAACTTGCAAAGTTGCACTCCTACAGAAATATCCCAAATTCGTTTATATAAATCACCTAATTTGTTGTGTTTTTCTCTGTCATTTCAGCTACTGTTCCAAATGGAAATGCAAAACAAAATGGAAAAACTGGCAACAGGTTTAGTACCTTTTATTTACAGGACTATGCATGCTATTTGTGCATATCTTGTTATAGAGGTTATATAAGAAATAAGCATATGTCCTATGAAGTATGAGGGCTTATTTATTAACCATACTAATTTATCTGTGGATTAACAAATATATGTTTTGATCCCCAGGTCAAGCAGAGACACATCTCCCTCCAGTGACTCAGATGAGTGGGTTTTTATAACCAACGGTCACGCTGTCAATGGTACGGGCGCTTCTCCTTCCCGATCTCCAGGGGGCTCAAACGTTTCCCGCCCTCCCAGACCAGCCAGACCTCCTCCCGCGACGCCTCGCAGACCAGCTGCCTCACCAAGTAAGAGAACACACAACATCAAAGTGACACCAGACTTAACAATGTAACATTAGCTCACGTACAGTCTGTGAGTCATACTGCATACCAGTCATGTCACATACTCGCATACCATACATTTTCCCACATATACAAAAGATCTCATCTACATTCATTCCTCTCCCCAGCCTCTTCCAGCAGTTCCTCCCCCAGTGAGCTCAGTGAAGGTCCAGCTTCTGATGGCTCCTCTCAGGCGTCAGCGAGTGGGTGTTTAAATCAGCAGGATGACTCAGCCGCAGGAGCAGCGACAGCAAGTTCTTCACAGACAGCAAGCACCCCCAAACCAGGGACTTCTGCATCAGCAGCTCTGGCTACTACAACTCCCAGAATCACACCCATGCACAACGTTCCCTTACCACCGGGGTAAAAAAAGCAGTGCACTACACTTGGTTCTGCAAGTGGTCATTGTAGCGTATTTGATGGCAGCTAAGAAATCATTCATTGGTCGTATTACTGTATTGTGTAGCAATTTTAAGCATTTAATTCTTAGGATCTGTTTGCTCATTTGACCTCTGTCCAGATCATTCGTGTTATGTTTGTCTTTGTTCACACATGTATTGTCTGTGCAGGTGGGAGCAAAGAGTTGACCAGAACGGACGGGTGTACTATGTGGATCATATTGAGAAAAGGACAACCTGGGACAGACCCGAACCTCTGCCTACAGGGTACCAAAACACTCAGTACCATCTTTGATACTGTGAATATGAACATGCTTTTTGCTCTGCTTTTTTTGTACTGTGCAGTCACAATACCATGGAATAGATCTCTGATTTAAACAGAAATATTTTATAAACATGTCTATGATTACTGTACAGCTGCACTCTTTACTGTTCATAGCTGTTTTTGATATATTGATTAAGTTCGGAGATACTTCAACAAAACAGGTTGTGTGTCTGGTACTGAAACAGATGTCAGGTGGAACCTTTAGGCACACGTGACTTTTGGCCAACACCATCAACTCCACCTTCTTTTTTAATTTTCCTTTTCTGTAGGTGGGAGCGCAGGGTGGACCCGATGGGTAGGGTGTATTACGTTGACCACATAACCCGAACTACGACGTGGCAACGTCCCACACAGGAATCTGTGCGTAACTATGAGGAGTGGCAGCACCAGCGCAGCCAGTTGCAAGGAGCCATGCAGCAGTTTAATCAGAGGTTCATTTATGGGGTGAGAGCAGTCACTGTCAAAATAACTGGATTAGTGACATTTACCACACATAAAGCACAGTTTAAATAACAATTAGTTTTCACATACCTAAAGATCACATTGAAAAATGACTTATGACCTGTAAAAGTACTCTGCTTTGAATGATAACGTGTCCGATATAATTTTACCTCTGAAAATTCACTCACCTTGTTTAAGAAAAGAGAACTCGCCTCTCATCCAAGAACTGAAAGATGCCTTTTCAAGCTCTTAGGAAAAGCAGAACACATTTTTGAGTAGAGGGGGACTTTCAGGGAAAGAGAAGTAGACAGGGCTGTGACTTTGTCATCATGTTTGCCATTCTGTCTTTGTGCTCAGCTCCAAGACCAGTTGGCAGCCACGGCCAATAAAGAGTTTGACCCGCTGGGACCTCTGCCACATGGTTGGGGTAAATATCCACAAGCATTATTTTGCCTGTCCACAGTAATGTGAATATGTTTTTTTTCAGATGATGGCTATGATGTTGAAATGCATGGCAATAAATTGATGGTAAATTGTAGCAAAAAAAAACAAACAAACCTTTTTTGCTATGTCAGAAAAAAGAACAGACACCAATGGCAGAGTGTATTTTGTTCATCACCCAACTCGGACAACACAGTGGGAGGACCCCAGAACTCAAGGGTGAGTTTGTGTGCGTGTATGTGTGTGTGTGTGTGTGTGTATAAACAATTCGACCTACCTTAGCTGCAATTTTGTTTTGTTGTCTGTAAGAGGCGTTAATGTGTCAGCAGCGTGCTCCGCTCCAGTAATTGTAAAACACTTTAAACACGAACTGAATCATTAATATACTCCTGTTAATGAGGAAGTTATGTGTTTACAAAAAAACCCCCAGTGTGAAGTAAGTATGAAGGAAGTTATATTTCATGTTTTGTAATCTCTCCTGCTTTATATTCCTGTTTTTAGGCAATATAATTCTCTTGACTGTTGCATTTAATTTAAGATGTAAATTTGAGCATGGCATGCTTGTGTTCTTCAGTTTTCATTGTGAATAAAGATTATGATATATGCTAGTACTAATAAAACAGAAACATCACTCAAATATCCTGTAACCCTCTTGTCAAGAAAACCTCAATATTGAAAAAAAATCCTTCTTGGCAGTCATTTAATATTCTTAGAATACACAAATATATCATGTATTGTAATAGCTGCTGTTTTGATGTGTACATAAATCATTTACGCTTCTGTTAGTGTGCTATTAGTGCACATTTTCTCTTGTAACTCAATTCCCTTGTTTTACTTGCAATGACAAGTTTTTGTGTACCTGTTCTCTCTCTTTTTTTTTAACCTGCATGTTATTGTGGATTGGTTCTGTTTAGGCTGTTGAATGACAAGCCCCTGCCAGAAGGTTGGGAGATGAGATTCACTGTGGATGGTATTCCCTACTTTGTGGACCACAACAGGCGAACTACAACCTACATTGACCCTCGCACAGGGAAATCCTCACTGTAAGTCCCTGTTTAAATGTTGGTGTTAAGGTGCTCAAGTTGAATATGCCTCTTGCAGGATGAGCTCTGAAATAACAGATACCTGATCAGCAGCTGTTTGCTTTGGCTGAAGATCAGAGAAGCCTGCTTTTTTAAAATAATCTTTCAACTCATGGAAGTGAAAAAGTAGCGTCACACACACTGAGTAAACATGCTTGTTGAATGGTCATTGAAAATGGTGCTTCTGGTCTTTTCTACAGTGAGAATGGGCCGCAGATAACATATGTCAGGGACTTCAAAGCCAAAGTGCAATACTTCAGGTTCTGGTGTCAGGTATGTTCTGCACAACGGGCGATGAAATGCTTTTTTATTGCTCCTGAGAAAATCAACAACGTGACTGTTATATCTTTCTTTACTTTATCATATCTTTATCGTGGGCACTTAGGACTCAAGTAGTTGCCCGTATCAAGATAACAGTGAATGTTCAATGGTGTAGAAAGAATTTGAATAGTCTAAAATTTATGTATTCATGTAGTCCTTTTTTTATTTTCTTTTTTATTTCCTCTTAGCAATTGTCGATGCCTCAACACATTAAGATTACTGTCACCAGGAAAACCTTGTTCGAGGACTCATTCCAACAGGTGATCATCCTATTATGCTATCTTTATTTATTGTTTTTTTCCCAGATTATCAGTGTCAAAGTCTCAGCATTTTTAGGTGCGTATCCATTGCAATTTGAGAAGCTTTAATGAATTGTTTGTTTGTCTCTTTACAAAGATCATGAGTTTTCATCCTCAAGACCTAAGGCGACGACTGTGGATCATTTTCCCCGGAGAGGAGGGCTTGGATTACGGAGGTGTGGCCAGGTAAGTTCAACAGAAATTTGCAATTGCGTCTTCTTATGACATGTAAGGTGTGTTCGTATTTGTAGCGTCTTTGACACCACCCTTGCCCCACGATAAAAAGAACTTTGTGTCACTAAACCAGTATAGCCGCATCCAGTTATTTAATTTTTGTACTTTGTGTTCCTATTTTTAGGGAATGGTTCTTCTTGCTTTCTCATGAAGTGCTGAACCCCATGTATTGTTTGTTCGAGTATGCTGGCAAGGACAACTACTGCCTGCAGATCAACCCTGCGTCTTACATCAACCCTGATCACCTCAAATACTTCAAGTTCATCGGACGCTTCATTGCGATGGTAACTAATTACTTCTAGTGGCAGCAGTATTTGCACTGAAGTGTTTCAGTGGCAAAATGCACACTGCTCATGTGGAAATCATGCATGATCAGACCTCAAATGTGAAATTCGAATAACAAATATAGAGCACAGTTGGGCTTATTGGTGTGCTTTATAACTATAGATGGAATCGTCTCTCTTTTTAGTATTAGACTTTTTTTTTTTTTTGCATTGTTTTAATGTTGTCGTTAAACCCTGTGTCCTACATTGTGTCTCTCTAGGCCCTGTTTCATGGCAAATTCATCGACACAGGTTTCTCCCTCCCCTTCTACAAACGTATTCTGAACAAACCTCTTGCTCTCAAAGACCTGGAGTCCATAGATCCAGAGTTTTACAACTCGCTGATCTGGATCAAGTAAGTCCTTGGATATAAACATTAATGAGTGACTCTGTGGGTTGGTTGCAGATCAACGCGTACAAAGAATAATACTGTGATAATGCGGAGGCTTTGCATGATTGAGTGGACAGACTAGAATGTTTATGCCACTTAAAATGGCATTGTTGTTGTATGCTGTGTGTAAGATCAAGATTTCTATTGGGTATGTTCACAACAATTACATGAAGCAGTCGTTAGGTAGGCAATGAATTTCCTGAGTCACAGGCCTCCCTCTAACAAACTCTGTATGCTCAAAACTTTGTTGAAAGAAAGTGTGTATATCTTGCCAATATATTACAGTGTATAAAGAGTTTTAAAAAATATCTAGGCAGGTAAATTGACAGTATTAAGTAGTAGTAGTAGTACGTAAATTAAATATCTAAATGGTGCTAGTTAAGCTCAACAGTTTGCAGGTGAAGCTCAAGAGTTCAGGAATTTAAAAGTCTTACAACTCAAATGTGGTTTGCTACACTAACGTAGGCGATGCTTTATCATAGCTACATGGTGATGGTGTGTTCCAGTCAGGCTTGGCAAAACATTTTAATTTGGTTCTGAGAAAGACAAATGTGCCTTTCAGAGCCATCTGGTGACTTTCCAGCATCGTTATTTCAACTGTGTTATTAATGACAATGACTCTCTGGCCCACAGGGATAATAACATAGAGGAGTGCGGTCTGGAGATGTTTTTCTCAGTTGACAAAGAGATCCTGGGCGAGGTCACCACCCATGAACTGAAACCAGATGGAGGGAACATCCAAGTAACTGAGGAAAATAAGGAGGAATACATCAGGTACGAGTGCAACCCCACTGCTGCCTCTCATCCACTCTGTCTTCAACCACCTCATTTGCATCGAACTTAATGTCTAACTCATTTTAGACACTCCACAATTTCTTTAGGCAACTGTTGGTCTTCATCCTCTCATCATATTTGATTTTATGTTATTATATCTACCTTCATGTCTCCATCTGTAGATTGGTGGCAGAGTGGAGGCTGTCCAGAGGTGTGGAAGAGCAGACTCAAGCGTTCTTTGAGGGCTTCAATGAAGTTTTGCCTCAGCAGTACCTTCAGTACTTTGATGCTAAGGAGTTAGAGGTACTAAAGCAACTTGACCTATTCTGATCAAACCTTTACCAGGACAGGACCGTTTGATGTTTGGGCTAGTTTTGGTCCTTTTTGAAGAAGTTTTCATTTTTCAGATCTTGTTTCCTTCTCGCCTGTAGGTGATGCTGTGTGGCATGCAGGAGATAGACCTGGTGGATTGGCAGAGGAACACAATCTACAGGCATTACGCCCGAAGTAGCAAACAAATCCTTTGGTTCTGGCAGGTTGGTACATGAAGCTGTCCACTGACACTGCACTGTTGAGAGAGTCAACCACAATGTTTCAGTCACCCCTTCTTAGTTTGCTCTACTTTCTCTATTAGTTTGAGGTCTTCAGCCTCAGGATTTCATTTTCCCTGAGCTCATAACTAAAACCTTTGGGATAGTATTATACATTATTTAAGTGTCACTGCAACATGAAGAAAAGTGCACCATACTGAGATTTGCTCTTTACTGTGTTTAAACAAAATGATCTGCTGACAGTTTGTGAAGGAGATGGACAACGAGAAGAGGATGAGACTGCTGCAGTTTGTCACAGGAACCTGTCGCCTTCCCGTCGGTGGCTTCGCTGACCTGATGGGTGTGTAAAACAGACAGACACACACACACACACACACACACAGGCTGTAGCAGAATTGACTTTTTGACTTAATTTTCTTTGTGTCCCTTGTTGATTAATGTAGGAAGCAACGGCCCTCAAAAGTTCTGCATTGAGAAAGTGGGAAAAGAGAACTGGCTTCCGCGAAGCCACACATGGTAAGACCAGTTCTTCCTCAAGCTTAAGGTATTTGACCAGGTGTCTTGTCCAAACTCGGGGATTAAGTTTTCATGACCAAACCCACTTAGTCATTTCTGCTTCAAGCTGTCACGAGCCTTCACCTATTATTAGCCTTTGATTTGGCATTTGAAGTTATATAATGCAGTGTGAGAATACATTGTTGTGGTACATTGAGTAACCGTTTAGTTTAGTTCAGCAGATGCTCTTTTGCAGCATCACGTGAAATTCATGCAGCAGTAAGAGTAAAGTTAACTTTTAAAGAACATTTAAAGGATTTTATATGTAAAATATAAAAATCAGCTTAATAAGCATAATATTTTTTTTTTCATTTTTGTCTGTTAAGAGATGCTGCACATTAGGTGCAAAATATCTCTGCAAAGAGTCATACAGTTTTGTCTCTTTACTCCTTGCAGCTTTAATCGCCTGGACCTCCCTCCTTACAAGAGCTACGAGCAGCTGAAGGAGAAGCTCATGTTCGCAATAGAAGAGACTGAAGGTTTTGGGCAGGAGTAAGGTGACGAAGAACAGGAGCTGCGGAAAAATGATGGAGGATTGTGGGTTTGCAGGAGCCATATCCATTTCAGACAAGAGCACTTTTCAACAGATTCTCCCTGCAGCCAGGAGCTGTTTATAAACTGGTAGATGAACGTACAAGTCTTTATTTTCTGTCACATTGGGACATGCAGTAACGACAGTCTCTAAGCTGTTTCGTCATAAATTTATTTATCTGACAAGAGATCTGTGAATCCTCCTCACCCTGTTTCACCTCCCACCATCATTGATACCACCCTAATCCAGCTGATGTCACTCAGTCCTGCTCAGCCCGCTATCAAGCGATAGAGGCTCGAGAGACGCCTGTTTTTTTTCACCATTTCATGTCCACACTTGTCGTACGTTGCGCAAGTGCAGTTTCTACACGTACATCTGTGAGTCTGTGCAGTAGTGACTTCTAAAGAGCCGCCTTGTTGGGTCTATGCACTAGAATTTAAAAAGTAAAAAACAAAAACAAAAAGGAACCATATTTGTGCATTTTGACTGAAAAAAGGTCCATATCTACAAGAAACATCAAAGACACATATGTGGTTTAGGGACTGTCAAGCTTTTATTTTTCTTTTGTTTTAGGGGAGCATGAACGGAGGGATGTTTTGTTTTTTTTTGTTTTTGTGTTGTTTTTACAACTGACTGGACTGACTCCTGTAGCACATTCACAGTTTTCTTTATTAACTTTGATAAATATGATCATGCTAATTGATATGATAGTTTCTCTTATTTTGACAGGTTGATTTCTTAACTTTATAATGAGTTGAAACTTTGAACTAGTTTGCACATAGTTATGTGAGCAGTGAGACAGTTGGGATTGTTCTTAAGAGAGGTTGTATTTTTATGTGCAATAGTTTTGTAGAAAACAGTTTTGCCAGTAATTGAGCCAAACAGTGATTTGTTTAATCATTTTATAAAACTTTAGTAAGTTTTAACATTTCCTTCTCAGATTCTCAGTATAGGAACATTTGCATATTTGCAAGTGTTTATGCTGAAACTGGTTTGGTTGTGATTTGATTTGACAAACTTTGCCTTCCCCAAATGGTCTGTGCTGTATATAATCTCGGCCCATTTGACCATAGATGGTCACTTACTTAATTCGTCAGGGAGATGGAAAAACCTTTTCTTGATAATTATGATCAGTTACTAATGAAGTGGGAGCATCATGTATTGTGTGATAGAGAACGCGAGATTTCTTGAGTAATGACTTATTCCCACTGAATGGTAGCCAATTCTCTGGAAGATATCCAGAATTAAGTATTATCTGTGATCATTAATGACATTGCTAAATCCTAACTGTGTAATGTGTTAAGTGACTAATGAAGTTTGTGTAAATACACTTACAAAGTAGAAAATGTGTTTAATATCTTAAAACATTTATTTCACCCAAGCGGTGGACCCCTTTGCAAACATAAGTTGATGGATAAGATTTGAATGAAAACAACAAAAAGTGACCCTAGTTTTATAGGGTGTTAGGTGTTCAGATTTGTACAGTAGTAATGTGTTTCATGTATTTTCCAAAAAATAATGCCGCTAATGTCAGACTTAAAGTTTCTTTGTAGTATCAGGTAGAGTGTCACTTTAAGAAAATGACTATGGAATCAGTTTACCAAAGGATTATATTTTATTATTTTTTTGTAAAACATTTGACTTAACGTCAACAGTTCTTAACACCCCCTAAATGATTTAATTAATCAGTTGCATCAGAAACCACTAATAAGATGCTACTTGTCCTACATTATATCAGTGGGTAAAACAATGTAAATGAAAAGATACTTAAATTTTAAATACAGAATTTGAACAAGAATTTCAGGCTGTAATGTGATTTTTGTATGTGTGTATCTTAGATCATTTGAGGATTTGTAATTACAAATTCAGTTTCAACCGTTTCCCTTTCATTTCATTGTAAAAGGTAAAAATACATACACATATTTGTCCAGGTTTCCTATCAAAATGTTAATGCTGTTAATTATCTCTGGCCCTCAATAACAGTCAATAACAGTTACTGCTCATTTTATACTGAGATGTTTCATATTATCTCATATTTTCCCACTACAGTCGTTAATTCAGTACACATACACACTTGTATGATGATGATTTCTAGCCACTGGTGTGCAGACCTGTGAAAAGATTATTGTGAAAAAAATCCTCAAAATGAACCTTGATGAAAAGGGTTTTGTGTTGACTGTGGAATATTTTAACAAATTACAACTTATAAAATAGCACCTTGATTCTCCAGACTAGTTGACTTAACCATTTCACTGTTTAATCACTGCTGTGTTCCAGATCGTGGGGGCACTTCACTGTATAGAAATATGCAAAATAGTGTTTTAGTTGTACTGATTGCGTTGTAAAATCATGTTAATAGTGTAATCACTGTTTTCTTTTTTCTTTTCTTTTTTTTTTTGAGGTTCTAACTTTTTTGATAAGTGGAAGTCAATGGTTGAAGACTATTTATTTGGATGATGGGTTTCATGTAACAGTGGACTGGATTGATTTAGGGAAAAAAAAGATTAAATAAAATGATTAAAACACTGGGCTCCTGCTGGACATTTGTGAATTGTGGTAATTTATCATAGCAATATTTCTTCAAATTTTGTTAAAAATATATCAGATACAATTAATTACTTTTGTGTGTATGGGCCTTATAAGTGGTTAAATTGGTTAAAGTGGTTAAAGCGGTTAATATGAATACTCTTATGTCCTGTAAAGTGCATGTTACTGCCAGAGTCCTGGTCCTCTTTGTTCTCTCCAGTCTTGCAGCTTCCTCACTGATTTCAGATGTGGTCCACCTGCCTGAGGTTCACCGGCCTGGTGGGGACATGATCTGTGTTGTGGAGAGGTCGAGTGGCCCAGAGCTCCACATGAGGACATCTAGACAGAGGATGTCACAGCTGTACAGACTGTTAAGCCCTCAGAGGCAAATGATGTTTGTGATTTTGGGCTTTAAATAAATAAATTTGAAATTTGCTAATAAATATAAGCCTATACTTGTTAAGCCTATTTTCCCTTGACATGAAAAATATGTACAATTTCCCAACATTGTCACTAGGGAAATGAAAATATTACTATGCACCAGGAGTTTATGTGCAATGTGATAAGATTATAGAATATGATGCAATTTTATTCAATGAACTTAAACAACTGTAATTTTAATAATCTAATATTATAGTGTAAGGAAACATTCTGGAGAAGTTTGGTATTTGGAGTTTATTATTCTGATCATACTGTTTTAATTAAACGTTTAAATGTAATTAATTTTTTTAATTCATGTTATTTTTTATTTAAATAGTTGCATAACATGTATTTTGTGGTATTACAACTTTTGTAATCAATGGTATTGAAATTTATTGATGCTTTCTTATATCCAAATGTGGAAGAAAGACAACTGTAGGTTCTGTTTTGAAGTTTTGCAGTGAGCATGGGTGTTGACTCGGAGAAGGTACCAGAATGTCTTTTAATCCTAAAATTTGTGCCACCCGACTGAAACCTCGCCCACAGGACATGATCAAAGTTCTTAAAAGCTATTATATTATCTGTTCACACACCCTGTTTGAGACATTTACTCTCACAGTCTGTAATAGACAATACCCTAATGACTAATGCACTTACCAAAGTGAAGTATAAAAGTTTGGTATGTAGCTTTAACACAACAAACACAGCACGTTATAGTGCAATTACAAATCAGTTCTGCAGTCCTATCTAGTAGCTTTCAATGGTTCATGTTTACTGTTGCGCACAATTGCAATACAGCATTTGTTGGCAATTATCTTTTTTATCTGAGGCTTCCTCCAACATTGCTCTGTCAATCAGGTATTTAGAAAAAAATGTTTCTAAAGAAGAGCAGCTAATGTTTTAGCCATAAGCAGCTATATGGTATAAGATAAGATATAAAGGAGACCATATATACTATAATTAATAAATTGCAATGTAAATGGGTTGTTTACTAATGTAGTAAATATAGATATAAAATAAAAACAGGTTGTAGACAAGTGTGCATATAAATTTTCATACTGTGATGGATACAGAGCTCATTAATGAGCAATAAAATATCTGAACCAGTGGAGCGTTTCTATTTTATAGATGACAGATATTATAGAGGTTTTCTATGTAATTACATTATTTTTAATTATTTACTTATTTTAGACTTATTGATACACTATGCACACTGAACTGTGTGTCGAAGGTGCCCAAGGATCACAGCCGTGGTCCTGTTTACACCAGATATCCTGTTTTCACTGTGAAATTAAATGTCAAAGCTCTTTACAATATTTTTACTCTTGTAAGATGTAACCGTGTAACTTGCAGTAGTAAATAATAGCTTCTCTTCTTTTCTTTGTTTTTAAGAATACATTTTTTACTCATCTTATTGTCTTAGTTGTTTTTATTTATCTGGATTTGTCTTACTTATGTCTGTAGCTGTTATCCACTATCCCCTTTGCTGTATAAATATGTATTAAGAAAATCGCTCATGTTAAAGGACAGCCTAAAACACAAACTATAAAACAGTCCACTACTTTATATAATGGGAATGAAGTGTAGTGTCTATAAAACAAACCCCAAAAAAAACACACTTTCAAAAAAAAAAAAAAAAGAACAACAACATACCCCTAAAACTAGA
>JBAJHX010000096.1:8248602-8259508 GCA_037176925.1 Amniataba percoides
ATGACTCAATAGTCATCATTCTCCAAAAATGCATCCCACCCAATGAACTGTACATACCTGTTATTGTGAAAGGATGAGTGACCTACCGCAAAGCTATTTTTCAGTGGTGGCAAGTCTAAACTAAAACGGAAACATTTCAATTCACTAGAAATGAACTCCCACGCCTTTTTTCTGAGTTAGAGATAACTGCGTCTTAATCCAACCCTGTCGTGGCTGCAGGCAGTGAGACTAAAGGACATGCTTTGCACGAGGATGTGTGCAGTTTTTACAATCTGGTTTATTGTTTATGTATTATTTTGCTGAGATGGCCATTTTTTCCTTCATGTTTTAACTGATGCATCTGTTGGCTGGCTCTTGTTTTGGGATGCTTTTCTTTGCAGTGGGAGATGACACCAAGTTGTATTCAAGACTCTTGATGTATTTATGAGCTAGGGTCTTCCATAACATGCTGTATAGTGCACAACAAAGGAGTGCGTTCAAGCAATATAAAGGACTGTTTCAGATAACATCAGGTACATATCAGGGACACATAGAAGAACAAAAATATATGAAAAAGAGATAAAATAAGACACCAATATCAGGTCTAAACAGTGTCTGATCAATAAAATCTAGTTTTTATACTGAGTCAATGATAATGGTGAAATCTGTTATGGTTGACGTGTGGCAGTGAGTTGAGAGATTATTGTATTTTAACCAGTTCAGGATTCCTGGGAAGCATCTGTACCTGATGACGAAAAACCTCAGTTGCGTCTTGCTTTCACAAAACGTGATTCAAAACTCATCCCTGTCGCGCAGTATTAAAACAGCTTGTAAAAAGCCAATTAAATTTGCCACCCATTTGTGCTCACTTAGAATAGTAATACTGCTCCTTCTGCAGGTCTCCTTTTGTTACATTGGAGTGTTTTGCAAGAGTTCACACCCAGAAAAAACGTAATTCTGAGCCTGATTACTCATGCAAGGCACCTATGAGAGTCGACAAGGAGGGGTGTCCCATTTTTGGTGATTGTTTTGTTAGACGTAGTTTGAGTGCCTTAGTGACTATTGAAAATAAACCCGGTTCACTTTCACATGCTTTCAGTGGGTGGGGTTTAACGGTTTATATACCGTGGCTGCTGATGTTGAGAGTAGAGACAGTGAGCACTGCAGTGAGAAAGAGACACTAACAAATGGAAGGTGAGATTTGTCTTCAGAAAGATGAGCTCTCTTTCTCTGCTCATTTTGTTGCAGCCTGCCTTTTTTGTTCTTTTTCTTTCCAATCTTTGCCTGTAAGTGCCATCTAACTGGTGAATGCATTTTTCTGTAGTCATATCTTAACCTTTTTGTTTCTTCATTTGTAGGCTTTGGAATACAAAATGTCAACCTGGAAAAATCTGAAAACCTGGAGAGACACAGGACAGAGGGCTTCAGTGGCTCCAACGCCTTGGTGGTGCGAAGAGGAGCCCCATTCAGAATCAGCCTCAATCTGGAGGGCCGACCCCTCAACCCCATGACCGACTCTGTGAGGATCAAGGTTATGTTAGGTAATCTGGATTCAGATTAAGTCTGATTTTTCTGGGCTCAACATCCGATTGGAAGCAGACTTTACTGTCAGCCTCAATTTTAAATTTCCTCGCCTTATCGTTTTTTCTCCTCTCCTCAGACCACCTGTATGTGATAATGCCGGTCACCTTCTCCACAAAGGCGTCTTCCACCACTTGGAAAGCCTGCATGGACCCAGAAGGCCTGAACCTCTGGAACCCCTCCATATTCATCTCCTCCCCTGCCTCCGCCTCGGTGGGCTGCTACAGGTTTCTGGTGTGCGTGTTCACCAAAGACAAGCAGAGGACCTGCGCATTTGGAAAATTCACTCTGCTCTGCAACCCCTGGTGTCGCGGTGAGTGCAGTCTAACCAGTGAACTGATTAGAAGCCCCTGTGAAGTCCATAAAAAGTCGTCTCAGACTCAGAGCTTGTAATATCGCAATAGAATAGACAATGCAATATGTAGAATAAGATTAAAAAAAAGATATTTAGCATAAAAATCTAAACATCTATTATTATTCATGTTTGACCATTATCCATTGTGAAGAAGTATTATTATAATTATAGCTGCATATAATCCAAAGAGGATGTGCCTGAGAATATACATAGAAAAATTATAAGTTTATATAATTATATTAAATATCTCAAGTGGAAAAAGTGAAAAAGTGAAACAATGAAATGAACAGTGAAGTGAAGTATATATGAAATGAAGTGAAGTGCATATGAAATGAAATGAAGTGTATATGAAGTGAACTGAAGTGTAGACGTGCTCGTGGATATGGTTTGTTTGGCTGAATGAGCTCATTGTGGTGTAGTGCATTCACTCATCACATTTCATCACTTATCAGTAACTTTCACGGGAATCTGACTGATACAGTGCAGCGTTGATGTGCTGTGTGGCAAACATTGTGAATCATAAGTGACAGATGAGGATTCATTGTGTCTGGCTCCAGCTTTACAGCGGTAGAGGGTTTTCCAAGTGGAGGGAAAATAAAAAGCTGAAGTCTTAACAATGCATAGAGCAGTGTATTTTTAAAATGTAAACACACTGGGATGTACTAAATGTCATGTTTATTTCTTGCAGAGGACACAGTGTATATCCCCTTTGAGGACCAGAGAGAGGAGTACGTCCAGAGCGACTCTGGGTTGCTGTTTATGGGGACAACAATGAATCTCATGTCAAGACCGTGGTCCTTTGATCAGGTATGAAAATGAACTTTGCTGATCAGGATTTTTGCAAGCATTCAGCACAGATCATGAGGCTCTAACTCAACTCTGGTTGTCTTTATTATACATTAAGTCTCCTGAGTGTAGCATTTGTTGTAACACTGCTGTTGGATTTCCTTCCATTGTATAGGCTTGTGTCCACTCGCAGTATTCATTTTTAATGCTCAATCTGGAAGGAATTGGAAGAAAAACAAATGGATGAATAAATATAAGAAAATGTTTGGTAAAAGAAGCTTTTGTAGAGGTTAAATAGAAAACAGAACCAGCACAGACAAATGTTTAAAAGTGACAAAACTTACCCACTTCCTGATATCAAATCCCAATTAAACTTAAACTAGCCTGCTGAGCATAAATTAGAAAACACTTCAAACGCAATGAAATGTTAATTCTTTCATTTCTCTCTCTCTTCCCACGAAGTATGCGCCTGGTGTTCTCGAGGCGTGCTTGAATTTGCTCCAAGTCAGCCCTCAGCACCAGGGAAACAAAAGCAGAGACTACATGAACCGAAGCAACCCCATCTACATCAGCAGGGTCGTGTCTGCCATGGTGAGTGAGAGCACATTCAGAGTAAAACGTTTGAATAAATCACTTTCTGTCACTTTCTTTCGCCTGTGTTTTTATTTACTTTGCATGACAACACGAGCGTCACTGCTGCCTACAACATGTCATGGCTTGAACCAGAGATGATTACACACCTTATGTAAAGTTCTGAACGTGCAATGTGACATGCAGAGACTGTAATTATCTCAGCGAAGCAGTCGCTAGAAGTATCTATTTGACTGCCACTGGCAGTCATAATTATCTTCAAGATGTGCGTTGCCTGATTTCACTTTACGATCCTTTGACACTGAAATGCAAAGATGGAACATACATTTATCTTCATTTATCTGTTCTGTTCAGATCAACTCTGAAGACGACCGCGGCGTGTTGAAAGGGAACTGGTCGGGTGACTACAAACAAGGAGTTCATCCCTCCTTGTGGACGGGGAGTGGAGACATCCTGACCCAGTGGGCCCAGTCTGGTTACAGCCCAGTCAAGTATGGACAGTGCTGGGTGTTTGCAGCCGTCATGTGCACAGGTGATTATAGCATCATTCAAGATGAAATCACAGACAAAGACATCAGTCAGCCATTCCTTGTTTTTCTGCTTCACTGTACATTTTATACCGCCTTCACCAACCTGCGCTGCACCCTCTGAGATATGACGACATGACTGATGTCTGATCAATCTCGTTCGTACATCCAGTGATTTGTTTTGTTTTCCATGACACAGTGTTCAGATAGTTTCATCAGCATGTAAACGCTCGTCTGTCTGCTTCTGATTACGTCTTTCAGTAATGAGAGTTCTTGGCATTCCTTGCCGCGTCATCACAAATTTCAACTCTGCTCACGACACCAATGGCAACCTGGTGATTGAGGAGTACTATACCAAAACAGGGCAGAAGCTGGCGCACAGCGGAGACAGCATATGGTCAGTAGCAGATTCCACTTTTGCACCTGTTTACAGAGCAAATTAGATTTTTCGTGACACGCAACCCTGGTTTATCAAATTACTTTCTGGTTGAAGCCTATTTATGCACTTTTATGCTTCTTTTTTAACAGGAACTTCCACGTGTGGGTGGAGTGTTGGATGACACGCCGGGATCTGGGAGCTGAAATGGATGGTTGGCAGGTCCTGGATCCGACCCCCCAGGAGAGGAGCGGAGGTGAGAGCCGTCTCTGGTCCTCGTCTGTTGTCTTTGACCTTGCTTTCCTGACCGAACCTTCCTATAACTGTCTTTTCTTCCCTCTTCCTTCCCAGGAGTGTTCTGCTGCGGCCCCGCCCCGGTCAAGGCCATCAAGGATCGCCGCATTGACCTGTACTACGACATCCCTTTTGTCTACGCCGAGGTGAACGCAGACGTCCTCAGAATCATAGTGAGCGAGGGTCGGGTGCTCGGCTACAGCAAAGACACAGAGAGAGTGGGATCGCTCATTTGCACCAAAGCTGTTGGTTTACCCAGACAGCAGAACATCATAGGAGACTACAAAAACATCGAAAGTATGAGCCAAAAACAGAAAATACATTCTTGATGTGTCATAATGTTCACTCTAAAGCACAGAGCTCACATTTTCCTTTCGATGTTTACGATATAGGTCCGACGTCAACACTTTACAGCACAAGAAGTTCCACAGTGTCAGACAACTCAACATCAAGGAGAGGTAATTATGAGCTTTTAAATTCAGTTCTTAAATTTGAACACATAAATCAGTCTTATCGTTTGTTTAAACACCCGTCATCTCATGTGCTGACTTTCTTTGTGCTCATTACAGCAAGTACATCCAAGGGGGTGTTGGTCTTCCTGACCCTGGACAAAGCCCCTGTTGTTGGGGAGCCTATCTGCTTCACGGTGAAAATCGTCAACAAACAGAGAACTTCCAAGATGGTGAAAGTGCATCTCAACGCCCAGGCTAAAGAATACAACCACAGCCCTTCAGACACCTTCTGGGAAACACACGGCGTCACAAACCTGGCACCCATGAAAGGTAAAGACACTTTCAGCTCATCTACAGACACAAAAAGTTTCCCTTTTAGAGGACTGCTGAGGTTTACCTGCCTGTCCCTTTTGTCCTTCGGTCTGTCCAGCCAAGGTTCTTCAACAGCAGATCCTCCCGAAACAGTATGAGGACGTGGTGGGAGACGACATGATCAACCTCGCGGTGGTGGTGGAGGACATGGCCAATCAGGAGCAGGCCCTGGACATGGAGGAGTTCAATATCGCCAGCCCAGCGCTCACCTTACAGGTACTTGAGAGACTCTGAGTGTTGTTATGAGTGTTAGCTTTGATGGCAAAGTCCCCTTCTGTTGAGAGATTAGGAAAATAAAAGGCAGGTATGAGGCTCTTTAAATGTGTGATGGTAAGATTAAAGAGTTATTCTTCATCTAGCTGGACTAAGTGTTGCATCCACAATGGATAATGGTAAAACATGAATAACTTTATTTAAAATTTTGTATGTAGTGAAACAAAAGTACAATATATACATTCTAGAATATTTCTTTATCTAAAGTGATGGTGCAGCAGCAGTAACTTTTAACTTCTACTAATCCAGTTTGACATTATTCGAGTGAGGCACTTAAAGGAAATTTTCACTAACAAAACTGTCTTTTTCAGATTGCAAATGAGCACTCCATCGTTCCTGGCAAAGAGCAGACTGCTACGGTGGCCTTCACCAACCCATTTTCTCACCCGGTGAACGGGGTGCTGACTATAGCTGGCGCCGGGCTGATCAATGGCAAGATTATGTTCAAGTAAGAATTTTTATTGTATTTTATGTCATGGCTGATTTATGTGCTTCATGAATGTCTGAAAAAAAGAGTGTGTGAAGGAATGCTCAAATATAGGAGTGTCAGTGCTCAGTACAGCATGTCTTTGTTGAGGGAATGTGGGCTTGTTACACCTGTATTGTTCTGCTTATGTTTGTGTTGAGTGTTCAGGCAGGTGTGTCTAAGGTAGCCAACTAAATGTTCCACAGCTACAGAGCGGGCCAAAGCTTGCAAAGAAAAACATAACCTAATAATGTGTGCTATCTTTAGACATCCACAAGGAAATAAAGTTTTGTTAGCTGTTGCAAAACAAATTGGTTCAGTGCAGTCATTTCAATGAGATGAATGCATGTCAGACAGTGGTATTTAGCAGCACTGCAACACTGTGTGAATTCGTCTCCTCATTGTCTTTGTGCAGGATGCCTTCGCTGCGTGCAGGAGGAAAAGTGGAGCAGCAGATCACCTTCGTCCCCAGCATGGTGGGAATGAAGATGCTGCAGGCCAACCTATCACTCGCAAACATCAATTCCACCATCAGAGGCTTCAAGATGATCTGTGTCAACAAGGCATAAATCCTGGGTCCTTTAATTTAGACACAATACTTGACATTTCTGATGTCAGGCTTGTTTTGCTTGCACAATTTTTGCTTTATGTTGTAAAAGGCCTCCCAACTGAAACTAAAACAAGCGGCCAACATGGTATTAACAGTCATGGGGGAAACATTCAAATCACTGCCATCCAGACCTTTGTTTTTCTACTGCTATGTATGACCTACATGTGAATGTAAATAAAAATGATTTATTTAGCTATTTATTTAATATTTGAGCCATGAAAATGAACTTGAATCTGCATTTTTACTGTATTGTTGTACTCTTTGCTTTGTTTGAAGAATAAAATAAAAAAAACATTAAAGAATCTGCTGTATATCACACTTTCTTCCTCAAATTTATGTGCACTAAATGGACAAACGTATTTGGACCATAAAAGGGACTGTAATGACATTGTATTCAAATATATTTTAATACTGAGTTTGTCCCCCTTTTGCAGCTATAACAGCTTCCACACTTCTTGGGAGGCTGGAGGTGTTTCTGTGGGAATTTGTACCTATTTATTTTGTGGAACATTTTCGAAGTCAGGCACTGATCTTGGATGAGAAAACCTGACTCGCTCTGTTCAAGTTCATCCCAAAGGTGCTTGATGGGATTGATTAGGGCTCTGTGCGGGCCTGTCAAGTTCTACCACACGAAACTCATCAAACCATGTCTTCATGAATCAAGCATTTTGCGCTGGAACACAGTCATGTTGGAACAGAAAAGGGCCCTCCCAAAACTGTTGCCACAAAGTTTGAGGCATAGCATTGTCCAAAATGTCTTACATTAACATAGTCCTTCACTGGAGATAAGCCTAAACCAAAAAAAAGACCGATACCATTATCCTTCCTCCACCAAACTTCACAGTTGGCACAATGCAGTCAGGGATGTGGCCCAAGTGTGGCCAGATGCTTTTGTGCTTTTGGTGTGTGTGGATTTGTTAGTGCAATTCTTTTTCTGCCCTAAAGGGGGAGATATTTCCTTAAAAAAAGGTGACTTTAGTTCAGTGTGCATGAATTGCCTCTCATGATAATTGCATGACATTCACACAAGGACCATTCATCATTTATTTATTTGTCATTTAATCCCTCTCCTTTCAAACGCCTCTGGGTGGAGTACCTCTGTGAAATCAAATGAAACTCAACTCTCCTTTCCCCACAATGCAATTAATTTATCTTTATTAATCTATTTTAACTGTCTGTCAAAACAAATCGACAATAAAGCATTATATACAAATCATAGCTAAGCTGACAGGCAGTGTAAACGGCACATGCACAACCATACCAGTTCATCTATATTACAAACAGGTTATTAGGAAAGTGAACAAAGACAGAAAAGAAGGGGAGTTAAAGCATGACAACATATACAACCCAGAATCAAAAGTAAGGATTCCAGCACCAGCCTATAATACAGCATCTTCAAGACAAAAAATGTTTGGTCTTTGAAGGGATTTTTTTTTTTTATGTCAAGCTCCCAAACTCTTTATATCTCACTGTGTTGTGAATTTAACCAATAATAAATAGCTCACATTTTTATGGTAAAATACAATCAGACTATTTTCAATAGCCTCTACCTATGAGGAGAATATTATCTGACATGTATCTAGCTGACAAACAAAGAAAACAATTTTAAAATAAAAGTGAGGGCAAAATCGATCTGACGTAACATCATAACTTTGAGTCTTGCTTCTATTTTTGTCTTTAAAATAATTTTGGTAAGTGGAAAATGGGTTAAGTCTCACAACAACAACAAAAAAAAGACACAGCAGAACAAACAATCTAACAACAAAGAGTTTTTCATCCATGTAGACATACTTGCTGTGTTCAATAAAAAGGGTTTGGCATTCAGTGCATCAATAAAGTTGAGATGAACTGAACAACAACAACAAAAAAGGAAAAAACATTTTTTATAAAAAGTATTTGCAATATTAACCATAGTTCCCTGGGGTTAGTTATGAAGCTTTGGTCTCTTATTTTACTTTGGTCTTTTATCTTGGTCCAGCACTTTTGGCTTCATATTTTGTGTGTTATGGATCAACTACAGCCTCGCTTCGAAATCCTCACAGTTCCTTTGGCTTGGGTGTGAAATTGTCCGCCTGAGTGCTCACTGGAGACCAAACACCTTGCTGCAAACCTTGAAATAGCGATGCTGACTCTGAATCAGTCTATAGGGTCCACCATCGCCCTCCAGCTGCACTCAGGAATTCAGGAGCTTCTCGTGATTTGAGTGGAGAGGCAGAGCGTGAACCACTGGCGCCCTCTAGAGGTAGTCCAGCTCCAGTGCATGGCTCAGGGCCTCCAGATCGGCCCGACAGGACACTCTCCAGAACGGCATGTTCTTCTGAGAAAACAAAAATAAAATAAGAATTAAATACTGCTTTAATGTAAAACATGCAAACTTAAGGCAGGCATACTTTAGCAAGTCGCAGCGCTCCTGCAGATGCAGTGCAGATGTGAAATATGGACTGTGGTTTGGAGGGGGATTGTGACAATGAACATGTGGTCTATGATGTGCAGAAGCATAATGGAAAAAAAACATTTGCTGAACTGCAGAATTCAGGGAAATTTTGACATTTCAATGTAAAGATTATTAAAAAAAAACCAGAAACAGACTGCGACACACAGGAGCTGCAGAGTGTGTCTTTAGGTTAACTGATTAGTTGAGGCCCATCTTTCAACAGACAAAGTCATAAAAAACCCCCAGATTGAGTTATACCTTCTTGGCAACGGCCTCTTCTTCGGCTCCATCTCCTATCACCACATATACTGCTCTCCGACCAAACCTCTGAGAGACACGCTCAAAACAGCTCTCTTTGCCTTTGAAGAGAGGGAAAATCAGACTTTAAATATCAAAATAAATAGTACCGTTGAAGAGTCACTTAAAATGGGAAATATATTTAATTTATTACCATAGGAAAAACAATCTGGAATTAATGTTGGCTGCATTTTTGATTGATCATTTTGAACCTTTCTCTTCAGTTTTCCTACCTGTCTTGGTGGCGCTGTATATGTTCTCTATGGGGAAAGCTGAGCCCAGGCCGTACAGTAACACCTTGGAGAGGGCTGGGATGAGCTGGGTGGTGGTTACCAACACATTCACACAGTTTGGCCTGGAGCAGGGCAAAACAGATACATTTTCAATTCACTCCGCTTACAATGGCGTAAAGAAAAAAAAATCCAAAATATTGCACAGCCAATATCAAATTTTAAATGACCCGCTGGTGCAAATCAAGCCATGTTAGCATGAGCTGACCTCGAGTTGATGAGAGCCAGAGCTTTGAGTGCTTGAGTCAGCCACAGGTCAGTCAGGACCTCCATCTCTCTCCTCAGCTGTAGCCACTCCTCACGCTTGGGGCTGCCCAGCAAACCTGCCCACAGGAAAGAAGCATGTGATGACGGTCAGTCAGAGGAGACATAAAGACTTATAGCTCCAGTGCAATTAAATCTCATCTACTGAGAAGCTGCAAAACAGCATGACTGTCTGGTTGGACTGATTCTCAAATCTCAAATCTCATACAACATCCTCTGGCCAAAACCTCAGATGCATGCTTTCCAACAGAATTAAAGCAGCTTTCTGTAATCAGTGATGCACAAGCGTCTGGAACTAAACAACAACTTAATTTAATATTTAAATATATCAGTAATAAACCACATAATTTTGACGAAAGTTCTTTTTGGAAAGCGCAGATGTTTATCGTCATATGCTCCCCACATTTACATGCTTAATAGTGGTTTGGCTGATGCACAAACTGGAGATTCAGAAATAAAAAAATGCCCTTTTCTGAGGTAGCTTATATAATTTAATATGAGCAAAAACAAAGAGAAAACCCAGACAAATTGCTCTGGTCTGAAGCTCAGATGTGCTTGAATGTAATTCTAGCTTGTGGTCTAGCAGGTAAATATTTATATGTCTTCGGCGATATTAATCGCATGATCTTATTGTTACTTATTTTTTGTCATTATTGTTCTAAATTCATTGCTATAAAACCACAGATAACCCTTATTAAACCTCAGAGAAATATGAGCTAATCTAAATATCTGGGGTGCCTGGACACAGCAGTGTCATATAAAGAAAGCGGAGCTTACCCCCGACATTATTCTTGTATGTGCTGTAGATCTCCTTGACTCTGCGGTATCGGAAAGCCAGTTTCCTCATCCAGTCTACCCCTCCGTGGACCCCGGACCCAAGGCACAGAGAGCCGGCCCCTGCTGGGCTCTGGAAGCCGTCCGACCCAAAGTTATAAGTGCTGCAGAGTCACAATACAGGA
>JBAJHX010000096.1:8273768-8311149 GCA_037176925.1 Amniataba percoides
GACAGCAGATCCTGAAGCAACTTCCAGTCCACCTGGAGAAAGATGGGCTGGGAATCCTTCAAGTCAAAATGCTATCTTCCCTCCAGTGCTACAGGTATGTGGACACCAACCCACACTCCTCTCCATGGTTTGGTCTCTTATTTTGTAAGAAGGGAAATCTTAATTCCAGGATGGCTTTCCGTGTTTGTAAAACAACAATGACGTCAACCACATCCAGCAGCGACTGAGAGCTTTATTGCCAGTGATCACTGATGCACTTGTGGCTAAATGGGAGAAAATCCCTCAGCCAAGTTCCAAAAAGTCATGTGGAAAGCTTTCCCAGAAGAGCGGAGTTTGGAGGTGTCGCAACATATTGATGCCCACAGTTTTGGAAGGAGATGTTTAACAATCACATGTGGGTGTTTTGTTCCAGAGTCAACATACTTTTGGTTATGTAGTTCATTAGCATATAAAAGAGACAGAAAACAACACATATCTGAAGCATAAAGTAACTTTCTAGTGCAACAACACTGAACTTGTCTTGTTTGTTTGAGATCACAACAGGCTGAGCTGTTTTATTAATTTCATCTATCTCTTTCTTCTCCTCCCTTTCTGTTTTTGTCTCTCCTTGTCTGTCTTTGCCTCTGGGCCATTCCAATCTGGCAAAGCTGCAGCTAACTGCCTGACCCCCGACCTCGCTGACAACACAACGACAGAGACAGATGACAGTCATGACTTATGGGGGCAGCGAGGTTTTACAGCAGCAGAGAGATGAAGGTGTTGGGGGGAGAAAAAAAGTGAAAGCTGTCTGAGAAAAAGAGAGAAAAGTGACAGAAAGTGTGCTGATCAACAGACGCTTCAAAGTCGCGGGCATTGCAAAACCCGAGATGACTTACGATATGTTTCGTGTTGTTCTCATGTCATTTTGACAGATAAGACGGGAAAACAAATCTCATCTCATTTCAGCTCCAGCTGATCGTGCCGCCCTCTCGGCTTTAAAAACACCCGACACAGTTCACAGTGTTGTTTGAGTAAATAAATGTATTTCTACCATGACGCAGCCACACAGACTCTACAGCCAAAAACATCCACCTGCACATCTGCGCTACTGACTGTAAAATAAACATAAATAAAACAGACAGTAAATGTGACACTGGGGAGGTGATTTGCTGTTTTTCAAGTCACTAATAGACTTATGATGTGATGTGAAAAGACGAGAGCAAAAACAAGATATACACCGGAGGTATTTTTAATTTAATTTGTTCCAAGTGAAGTGTTATTATAAGTAAACCAAACTCATTAACTAATTCTGCCTTTTCTTTTGGCTTCAGCTCAAACTGAAATCTGGGTTTTTAATCTAAACCATGTGGTCATGTTCATGTTGGTTTTCCAAAGATTTTCCACCTCAGAAATGACCCTTAAGACCTGGCAGACATCAGAGACCCAGATCTGACCTTTATCACCGGCAGACTGCGAAGCTCAAGAGAGTAACACTGATCCTGCAGCACAGAGGAAAAATGAGGAAAGTGCTGTTGTGCTTTGCATTTCCTAGTACTTTCCAGAGGTCAGCGTGGAAAGCGATGCCTGTTCAGAGTCCTCTTGACTTCAGCTGTAGCCCTGCAACAGTTCCGTATGCGCACACATCGCACGTACACACAAACAGAAAAACTGTGTGTGATAGCAAAGGCACTTCCTGGTTCAGGGTGAGGCCTGGGAGGAGGGCGCACAAGGCCATGGGAACTGCAGGACACCGGAGGGAAGATGAGCAGAGCTCAGCAGAGATGTGGAGAGCTGAGGGTTGAAACTAAAGCTAAAACAAACCCAGCAGGGCCACAGGGGGCCACGGGGCCACAAGGCCAGTCCCACCAGCTTCACCTGGGTCCCAGGGTTCTGCTGGACCAGTGCTTCTTTCACGGATATCAAATTCAAGCCTTTGTGCTGATGGGTTACATGACAGGATGGTGTATTGTGCTTCAAGTTGAGATGTAATTTGATACAGTTAAAGGAATACGCAGAGTTAATGCAGATTTACCTGTTGTTCAACTATACTGTTGCGTGAGGTAAAATGTGGGGCACGAAACTGATCCATATGTGCCACCCAGCTTCATTTATCAGCCGGGCATCCGAGGGCAAACATGCTGCAATGCAACAATCCTACAAATGGGGATAGCAGCGCCCACACTTTGTAGCAGAGGGGGGGGGTTTCAGATGCTGTCCTGTAAGCACTTTGCAGCACACTGACCATTGAACTATGTAGCTCGCAAGACGACTGACAGTTCAGCAACTGACACCTCAAATACACAGAGGAGAGACACTATAGCAGCTAAGTTTAAAGAAATCAAAGCGTATGTGGCTGACACTTTGACACAGAACAGATCAAAATTACTTTTCATGATTTAAAATGTATCATTTGTTTGTTATATAAAGTTATTTCAGTAAAAAATCTTAAAAAACTGAAGCATCCTCACATCACCAAGTTCACCTGAGCAGTATTATACTGTATTTCCTACTTGAACTTCAGGAATACATCTTGACTATATAAAAGTAAAAAAAGTAACCTGTCTTATTAAAGGTCAGTTGTCTCCTGCTTTGAATAACTGGAAAAGTTCAGTATTGATGTTCTGTGTCAAAGTGTCATTAGTGTTATTAGTTGTGGGGGCTGGTAATTATCGAAATATGATTCACTAGATTCCCGATAAAGGGTGTGTTCTGTGTACTTTATTTGCATAAGTCAAAACATTTGAATATTATATCCAGTGTCTGGTGTGAGTTTACAGTGTCAACATCAGTGTGCTGTGTCAGTGTCTGCCTGCGCCTTCATACGAAATGCGAGAGTCCGGTCACACACTGCAGTGACCCTCCGACAGGCTTGACCTTTTATTGAAACATTGTGGTTCTCAATCAACCGCTTGACGAGGTGACATGCTGGTCTGTAATCGCGCCATATGGGACCCCACCTGGAGCCCTCAATTTGGATAGTCTGCCAAAGTGCCTGGAGCAACGATGGGGGTTGATTTGCTGCCGCACACAAACCCTCTCTATCTCTCTGTCTCTCAGTGGCTGATAAAAGACACAGAACAAGGGCCCAGTATTTGTGTGACACCATCAGGGGCTTCTTGTTGGAAAATCTGCACCATCTGCCCACAACTGCCCTCTTTTAATCACCTTTGGTAACTTAGAGACCCTGAAAACTCCACGCTGGCCTGATACATATCAGATCATATACAGTCTGCACAGATACTTGCTGGTTGGTGTGTCCCATGCACAAAACATGTTTGTTTGCCTACAAAATATGGAACAAAAACAAAGACCATAGCTGCTTGAATATTTTCATCTGTGGAGAGCCCGGGCTCAGAAGTTTTTTTTTTCATGACCTATTATTCTACAGATTATTTTCACTTCTAATTAATCACTTTGTCTTTACAATGACATGTTAGACAACTGTTCATCACAATTCCCCAAATTCCAAAGAGAAGCCATTAAATTGGCAATTTTTTTTACTCCCACATATTCATTTCTCAGTTGCATACGACAAAGCTGGAACTGGTTGATGTTCAGTTTTTTTACTTTAAATCGTGATCAATTATCAAAACATGATGACCATTTCAGCTTCACAACAAGCTATCAGAAATTTCTCCATCAGCCATCGCGTTGGGCACAATGTTAGTCATCGGTCAAACTGGCAGTAATTTTATCAAAGAAGGTTATTGGTGAGAAATGTGTAAACAAAAAAATGCAGAGAAGTGGTACATAAACTGCGCAGAGAGGGAAGCTCAGACATGCCGGTGGTCCGCTAACAGATGTTCGGGATTGATAATCTCAACCCGCTGCGACCTCAGAAACCAGAGAATTCATTAAGAGGCAAATACATTCCCAGTGTGTGTTTGTGTGTTTGGCCTGCACATATTTTAGCGTCATACAACAGCAGGACTCAGCCAAAGTGTGTTATTACTGCCAGTAATGTCACTCTAAAGGATTCTAGCCGTATTGTGTTTGGACTAATATGTTTACACTTTACACAACACAACTCAGCATTGTTGCCATGACTGAGCCAATTGTCTGAATATTTCTGTTTACACATAGAAAAAGGTGCCCATCAGCAAAAACAAGTGGGCAACAGTGGGAAAAATGTTCATCTTGAAGGTAACCTGTTGTATTTTTGTTGACTCTACGTGACAAGTCTGACATTTGCTGAGATGGTAAAAAACAAAAGCACAAGGGTAAGATGTTCCCATGTTTAATGTTGGATGTTCCAGGAGGTTTCGCACAGCCAGCATGCAGACATCTCTGGTTTATGCTAACTGAGTTATGCTGTTTACATCGTCAAACAAAAAATTAGGGAACTTGACTGACCAGTTTAAAAACCCGCACAAGCAATTAATCTCTCCACCTCTCACAGCAGCGCCCTGCAACTGTTTCCAAAAGTAATCAAAACCCACACAAACACACACCGGGCTAATACTGAAGTGCTTTTAATTAAAAGTGAACAAACACTGAAGTTGCATTATGGGAGATGGGAGAAATCCTCTGAAGGAAACAGAAGTCTTCCAAGAGGGGCTCCAATTAATCTCTGGCAGCAGGGAACCTGTTGCCGACTCTGTCTGCGCTCTGTAACTTTACCTCTCAGACTTGGTGGCCTTCCCGTTCCACTTGACTAACTCCCTGAAACAAGACTGCTTTAAGGCCAGAAGCTGCCCCCCTCTGCCCCTCAGTAATCCAAACCTCTTTTTTCAACAATGCCACTGTCATTATCTCCTTGTTTTTCTGCAGCACACTCTCTTTATTCTTTTCTGGGTTACATCTCAAAGATGTAGTGTAGTTCACACTGTGTGCTTCTTTATTCTTTCTTTCGCTCCTCACTTGCCTTCACTGCCTAAATCCCTCCCTCACACTCTAATAATATCCCTAATAATTTCCCCCAGTAAGATTGCCAAATCTGAGAAGGACCACCTACCCCAAGGCCCAGACTCCGACTCCCCCAGAAGCAGTGCCCCGGGACGGGGGTCAGAGTGAGGGACAGCTGGCAGACCTCCCAGCAGCCTGGAGGAGCGGGTGCGGGGTTGAAGAACTGGGCTGACCCCAGTCAGATGGTGGTCTGGCTCCCAGGTAAAAAAACATCTGGTCCAGTGATGGGAGGGTGGTCGCACACGTGCTCGCACACTCACAACTGACACTCGCCTGATTGCATGAATGCTCCTGCCTTCCCTAATGAACGCACAAATGCACACACACACTCTCAGACTAGCTGCTTTATTAGCCATTAGGACAAAAATGTTTGCCCTCCATCGGTCTCCTCGGCTGATAGTGGCAAGTGGCCGCCCTAGTTGCTAACAGCTGGCCAGACAGAGCTTGCTGGTAGCTGAGCTCACAGACGGCGTTACAGACGGACTGAGGTCCAATTACTTCTTTACTGGTAGATTTACTGTGTGTGCATGAGACAGATGCAAGTGAGAGGAAAAAGGAGGCAGGAGGGCGATTTATTCCTTTCTGGAGAGATAAGAATGCAGGTTAGAAGAGATGAGATATCATCAAATGTGAGAATGCATTAAAAGGTGGAAAACGCTGGGGAAAAAATACATTCAGGAAAAGACTGAATGAAGAAAAGTGATGCTGAAGGAAAATTCAGACGCTTAAAAAAAACATACTCCCAGAGCACAGCTCGCAGAGAATGATTAAATTCTCTTCAGCGGAAAGTAACCAAACCGCTATTAAGCCTGAAAAAAATGAAATATGGTCACTGCAGGCTATACGCTGCGATGTGTGTGGCTTCGATTCTCAAGATGAGATAAGGAGAGTGGAGATAGCCAGGGAGCCAGCTGTTGTCTGCTGACAGCCCAGGGTTTCATACGCGCACACTGACCTACACACACACCAGCACGAGGCCTCCCCGGGCGCTCTCCGGGGCTTTAGGGAATTAAAAAGGGGAGGGAAAAGAGAAAGATATTTAGGGGGGATGTGTGATCATTCTCGAACCTCAGACTGCTGGAGACCCAACAGACCAAGTACAAATGTCGCTGCCATCTCTTTTCAGTCTTTTGTTTCGCTAAACATAATGGCGTCTACGCGCAGATATCGCAAGACAACAGACACACCACTTCTTAATCACAAGCTAAAATAACTACAGAAAACACACACAGAGGAAAAGTCAGTTAAAGTTACACTGAGAGAAGCAACAAGGATTAAAGGAAAAGGAACTAATTTAAAAAAAATAAAAAAAAAGCTAAATATTCAATGATTCTGTAGAAAATGAGCTTTTACAAAGGGAAGTTTAGTAGCGTTTGGTCTAGACTGGCTGTTTGTGCAGACAGCTGCACGTATCAGGCTACATTCATGATTACTTCTTCTGAAGTTGTGTAAAGTTCAGTCCTTCCATAAGATGAAACCTAAAACTCACCAAAAAAATGACATTAGTGATGTTCTTTTTTTTTACCCTATAGTTTGATGTAGAGAGCGATAAATTACCCTGCAACTTGCATAGGGTAGTACTTACTTCCTATCCATTGACTTACTTTAACAAACTTCTACTTCTTTTTTTTTTTTTTTTTTTTTTACTTTACTTTATCCCGCAATGAGATGCATGGAGATGTGGTTATAGTTTGACAGGAAAAAAAATGAAAGAAACTAAAATAATAGAAGTGGTCGCTGACTCAAGTTGCGCAGTCATGGCTAAATACAACAAAATAACGAAGAAAATGACCAATAAACTCTGGTAAATATACAGAACTTGCTTAAAAGACGTGATAATTTTAACAAACGACAAGTTCAACAGGATTTGGGTTAATCTCATTGCAACGTTTACGTAATCTGTTCCTGTCATTATGAAAACCAGCACAAACTAATATGTAATGATACTCTTCACCCTGATGGCCTGTCAAACACAAAGCAGGTGTTGAAAGATACCAGTAGTCATGTAAATACCTCTTTTTTCCCCGCTGGTAGATTATGATTACCACATGTAAATTCAGACAGTTTTCAAAAACACAAAGATGTGGTGCATGAGTGCAAAAGTGTCACAGAAGAGAAAACGCAGCATCTAACTGAGAAACTTCTCTGCACTAAATACTGAACGCAGTCACTTCAGTGCGATGATACCTTCATAAAGGAGGATGGATTGAATGTATTTTCAGGACATATGAGCAGACGTGAGAGCCCTGGTTTAACCCTGAGTTCAAGTCAGCAAGCCTGTTTGACTCAAAGAGAAAGAGAGAGGGGGAGCGAGGAGAAGAAAGAGAGAAGGATGCACAGAAGCTAAAAGACATCAAGAGCTGTGCGGCTGTGAAAAAATATAATGAAATTGGTGCAGATAAAGTCAGGAAGAGCAGAGCTTCCTATGAAAATATTTATCATTCCACAAACGTTTGGCTACAGAGGGGTTTGGAATTAATTTGTGTTTTCTTAAGAGGGGGTGCCTTGCGCTACAGGATGGGGAATTCTCCACAGCCCGGGACTTTTTCGGGCTGCCGCTTATTCACAATTTATTAGAGGCAGTAATAGGAACCATGAAGGCTGAGGAGAGAGAGGGAGAAAGAGAGAGAGAGAGAGTGAGACCCGGCCCGGCTGTGGAGAGGGAATCCAGAAATGGGGCCTAATGTTATTAAGAGACGAACCGCAGTGTTAAATCAAACACGCCCGAGCACACACCTTAGGTATGTGGTCTGAACGCACCTCCCACCCCCACCACCACCAGCACCACACCCCTGCCTCCATCAAGACCCCTGGATGTTATTTGTGGGGGTTGAAATACAGGTATATAAAGGAGATTTACTGAGATTTACCATCCGTCCCAGACCTGCGTCTAATCCAGCAGCTATCCAAAGTAAGAACTCTTTATTACTCCTGCAGGTCTCTTACAGATAAGTGACACTGACACGGAGAGATATACACGTTGGTTTACTTTATAAAATAAAAGTAAACTGCGTGCATGTAACTGAACTCATGAATAAAAATGAGTGTGATAATTCTGAGAGTATTTTAATAGAATTCAACTTAGTTTTCTCTGTAACGACATTGATGGTAACACACCTTTAAAAATCATTTCAACTAGAATTTTATCTTATGGTTGCACATTTTTCATAATTTATTGACATTTTTTTAAATATCAGGAGAAAACCCGAACCATATTTTAAAAATGACAAGAAAATGTCTTTGTTTTTCATGTATTTATTTACAATCTTAAAATGTTGTCTTTTAAACCATAAGGCCCCCATTAATCGTTGCTCCTCCAACTGTGCAGCTGATAGAAATGTTTAAAGGTGATTTAAATGGCTGGCAAAACACAGGGAGAGAGTTTCTAGTCTGGAGCCATGAAGGGGTCCTTGAAAAATATGAATACCAGCCTTTGAAAAACGCTTAGCGAGGCTCCCCCAATTTACTTAATGAGGGTCCCTGCATGGCTGCTGAGGGGGGTGTCAGTGATTTGGCTGTAATCTTCTGTACTTAAGCTGAGCAAAAAGTGTTGATTCAAGCAGCACCAAGAAAAACAAAGGAGCTCAATCTCAGAAGAAGGTGCCTCACACACTTCAACCTCCCCCAGCATCTTTTAAAAGGGCCCAAACAGTTGATTTTTTTTATCCTTATTAATTAATCTAACAATAAATAAAACATGACAGAAAGTTGAGCAAAGTGGTGATATTATCCTCACCTGACAGGAAGATCTCTGGCTACACTGAAAAATAAATATTTTATGTTGGTCTCTTTTTTTTCTTTTTCTGCATAACAATACACTTGGCTGTTTAAAAAAATCACAACATGTTCAACAAGCCTTTAGTGTCTGTGAGGCCTTTTTTTGCTTCAACTATTGGTGTAGTAATTTTAGAAATAACTCTCTGCTATTGTTGTTGTCTTGAATATTTACACCTGACATGAAAAACAAACTTTGTCAATTAATGGTACCAGGAAATTTGCCTTATTGTAAAACTAATTGGAGAGACCAGGTGAGGTTATAAAGTGGAAAAAGGTGGAGAAAGCAATTGAAAGTATTTTACATAATAATAATAATAATAATAATAATAATAATAATAATAATAATAATAATATATGAGTAAAAGCCATGAATGCTTTTCTGGAGGACATTTAAAAAAAACATACAGGAGTGGCAGTTTTTACTGTTATTATTATCATTATTCTTGATGGTCCATTGTTCTGCACTAAATGTAAATGAAATATTATTTTAAATTTTATATTTAAAACAGCCTGAACTGAACTCCAACAGAGCTGAAACACACTTTATCAGAAATATTTTCCCAGACGAAACTCTGGATGGATGGATTAATTCACACGAATGCTCCAGCCAGAATAAACGACTTCTAACTCACATACACGGTTAAAGAAAAAAAAAAAAAGAATCTCTAAAAAAAAAAAACTGTTTCCTACTCACCATTATTGAGAAAGAGGCATGTGCAGGAAAAAAAAATCCGAGTATCAGTCAGAGCAGTTGTCTCTCTCCATGCTCCGCAGGACTTGGTCTGAGCGCTCCTGGAGTCCCGGAAAAGAAGAAGAAGAGTCAGAAGAAGGAGAAGACGTGGGTAAAGATGAGGGAGGAGGCCGGGCTGGGGGTCGCGGGGCTCCGTGCAGAGATTTCTCCTCCTCTGCAGCAGCGTGTTTGCCTTCCCGGCGCTGTGGAAGTGATGTTAAATAAATGGGCGAAGATCTCTGGTTCCTCCTCCTCCTTCTCTCCCTCCTCCTCCTCCTCTTCTTCCTGCGCTGCACTCAGCCTGTAAGTGTGTGTGTGTGTGTGTGTGTGTGTGTTATCTCAACCACTCCTCTCAGAGCTGCTCTTCACTCCTCAGCTTCTTCTTCTTCTCTATCTCAGCTTCAGATCTGTTTGGTGAGGGGCTCTTTGTTTATGCAGCGGCCCACAGACCATTGAGGGGCCCCTGTATGAGCTGCAGATTGCAGGATTTGGTAGTTTGCCCTAAACAACTGCGGGCCATTGACAGCTTTATCAAGTGTGTTTGTTATCTATTTACTGAGTGTGTGTGTGTGTGTGTGTGTGTTGGTGTGTGATGGGGGATATGCATTATTTCCCCCCACTCCTCACCCATCCCACCTCACCTGATTATAATGTAACACTGCAGGTTGAATCAGTACATGCCACTACCTTTTAAAGAAATGTGTCTTACATTTTTGTTTTCCGCAGGCTTTTTATGCAAGTTTCTGTCAACAGCATAATCATCTAAATTTGTGGTGGAAGATCAAAATACTTCCTACTAGCTCAAGCATTGCATTTAGGAAGTGATATTAAGTAAAGGTGCACAAAAGGTGTATAGGAATTCTGCAAAATATATTTAGTGTTAAAAATATTCATAATAATGACATGTTGCAAAATGTTTTATTGTATGTTGTTATAAATATGCATATGTGTGTGACAGTGTGTGTGTGTGCACCTAACTGAACTTCTTAACTAAAAATGCATCTTATTTTATAAGCTGATCACGTTTTTTGTTTACTATGCAGAATTTAAGCAACTAGAACTTGATTTTTTAGTTAAACGCCAATGAATAAAAAAAACCCACACTCACTGATTTATAAATATAAATATTCAATTGCTTCAAAAACTTCAGTCAGGCAAAAATACTTTCCTTTTCCATTGATTTTTTTGTCATTAAGCACAACACGTTTATATCAAAACAGATAAGATATATTTCTTAAATGGGAGAAAATGCTGTATACAGTTTCAAATACCACAATACTCTATTATTAATACGTGATATTGTGATCCAGTTTGTAACTTTAAATCAGCCCAGGCTTTGTTAGTCTGCTCGATATTGATAGTTTTTCACATCCACGAAGCCTGAAGCTCCACTGGAAGCTGTAAAACCATACTTGGATTCACTCAGCTCAAAGATTTATCATCATAATAATGTCATGTGGACATTTGTGCTGTCCTCTTCCCACATTACCAAGAAAAATGTTGTAATTTCTCTCCGACATTTCCAGAATAAATTATCAGACATTAAAATCCATTTTTCGATTCACTCTTAGAAGCTTTTTTTTTTTTTTTTTTACCCCTAGAGCACATCACCTGCTCCTGACTGTGTGTATGGGAAATGTCAAAGAGCTTTCAAGGTTACCATAACAGGTCATGTGGATGTGTAGTCTCCAAAACACCTGCTGAAATGAGGAAAAACAACATTTGACAGTCTGGTCTGCCTTTCAACAGTCTCACAAGTTTCCCTGAAAAGAAGGAGCCACAGTGCAGGTGTCTCATCCCATGCCCGCCTGTTTGTCTAATATAATGAGAATATATATGTATGTGTGTGTGTGTGTGTTTGTGTCTGCTTTATGTGTGCCCAACGTGTGTGCCATTGTCTCTGTGTGTATTCTGTAACATGAGGAAGAGTGTGTCGGAGCCGGGAGCCATGACTCAGGAGGAAACAGGTTCTTCTGAGCGAGGACAACAGGATGCCCTTGATGACACCATCTTAACACCCGCAGACATGGATACGTGAGGGCACCTGGGGGAGATTCGTGCTACTTTACATCTGGGATAGTGTCGGCATCGCTGACCTTTTCCGAATAAAAGAAAAGAACATCCTCGAGGGTGATATGGCTTTCCAAAAAGCAGGATAACAACACGTGTCCTGGGTGAAAAGGTGTGTTTTCTTTTCCCAGCATAAGTAAAATAAGGACAAAAGGACAAAACACATGAGCAAGATAGATGGAGTAACCAAATTCCTGTTTGCTACAGCTTCTGAATCTGAAAAAAAACCCTTGAATATCCTTAAAAATAAATGTGTATCTTAAATATCTGTTAAACATCAGTCAGAGTTCATGGGTCCAACTCACGAAAGATATTCAAAAAGTATAAATAAATTGTACTATAAATTTGGATCCAAAGGAAAATTCCACCCTCTTATACTTTAATGTGGCCTTTGAATGCATTTCATTGTGTGTGGAAATCCACGTAATAAAAATTTACATAATTTTTTCCATGACTGTACTTATCAAGAATAACTTCGGTTAGTAATTTTCTTCTTTACCAATAATAACCTGCAAAATCCCCAACAGAATGTGCCCCAACCTGTTTGTGTTTGGCACATGTCAGCCGTCAGAATGACAACAGCAGCAATAAGGAAGAGAGAACATTTTCTAGTCGAGAAAATGATTTATGGCCTCTTTCTAGACACAGCATGGCTTTTGGCTACAGCAACACATTCTGGGAAATTTAGGCTGCCGTCAGTGGCGATCCTGCTATCTTACGTAGTAAGTGATGACAAGTACGAGTCCAGAAAAAAGCTCCTGGTCACTGAGAAGGAATATGACAAACATTTGATCACGTCAGTGCTGTCTTCACTTTGGATTCTGCATCAGTGATTTATGTTTAATGACAATGTTCAGCCGATGCAGGAAGCAGTGAGGCGATGCAGCACAAGGTATAGGTGAGGACGAGTGAGGTCACGTAAGAACTCGATGCCGGTGGAACCAGTTTCTCCATCTTTGTTATCCAACAGGAGGTTGCATGTTCAGAAGTGTTTTCATGATCTCACAGATGTCAGGTTTCTCCCCAGTGATGACATACTTGGCTGGAGTGAAAATAATGTTTAATTTTAGTATTTCCATGCTGATCGCACGATTGGTCCATATAATCTGTGGAAATATTGGAGTGAAAAGTTGGTTTCACCTTCGGGAAACATTCAGTCTTTATGAGCAGACAAAAGTCATCTGTGAGATCATAAAAAAGCGCTCTGAAATAAAATCTTTTTCAGGTCAACGGCAAAAAAAAAAGGTTCCCTTGAAGTTTGTGGAGGAAATACTGTGTGACCTAATTATAAAATACTGTACTGAGCACTGAGATCACTGGTGGACGTGATAACCAACAAAAATGCGAAACACTCTGAGCTGACAGGTGCTGTAATTATTATTACTATAATAATTCCTACACATGATCACAAAAAATCTTATCAACAATAATACACTTAACATAGTCAAATAAACATATATCCTTTTTTTGCAATATAATGTTACTGTACTGAAATAAATGTTTTCTGTTATTTCTTATAATGCACTATGACAGTTTGTGGTACTCTAGATATGTAATTATTATTAAACAAACAATAGTACTATCCTGTTTTTGCCAAACTCTCAGGTGTGTCTTTCATCACACTGACAAAAACACAAAAATATTTGACCTTAATGTGAACAATGCAGTGCCAATACACCACCAACACAGGAATAAAAACATGCCATAAACGAGACAACATGACGGTGTGCTGGCAGTAACAGTTTTGGTTTATCATCTGTTGTGCACAAAGGAATATATGGCCTCTATCAATAGAGGCCATTATTTTAAATTGGTGTTTTTAATACCAACAGCCGTGACTTTATGAACTTTGAATGACAAGATGAGTGATGATCACCAAGGATGTCAGAATTGCTCCGTCAACAACCAGTGCCAAACATTTTATCGTCTGCCAGTGACATACTTGACTCATCGCAATTAATAATGATGATATAATTGAGGGAAGAAAATGGTCTTATGGTGTTTGTTGATGCAAAGATGTACGATAAACATACAGACATGCTGGAAAAATCCATCATTGTGACATCACGGCACCGAGGCACAAAACGACAATGGCTCTGGGAAGCACCGTGACCCAGACACGATGAACTAGTCTGCCTCAGGTTCAAACAGCAGGCGGGCAGGCCAGCTCCTTTCTTCCACTGGAATGTGCGGTGGAGAAATAAAAGCCGCCATTGTCTCGCTCTTCCTCTGATGGACTCAGTTGGCTGTATGTCTGTCCTCTTGCCAGCTGGCCGTATCCGCTGACACGCAGTCACTGTCACAGTGTGTCATCAGCGATCCTCCGGTCAGGATACCGTAAAAATTTGCTGATGTGCGTTTTAATTACAGGGGATCAGAAGTGAGCTGTGATATTTTTTTTAAACTTGTGCGAAGGATCTGCCTCGAATTGTAACTCTGCTGACAGACACTCAGAGTCGACGTTTTGTTGCAGGAAACACTGATGTGAAAGTCACGTGAGCATTACTATTCCCCTGCTGGAGGATATACTGAGAGAACTTGGAAAAGAGAGGGAGAGAGAATATAAACATTAGAAGAGAACAAATGTAACATTATACCTTGAGGGCTAAAGCTGTGTGAAAGGAAGCAAGAGCCTTACAATAACCACATCTGCCTTTATATACCCTCTATTCATCCCCCAGAAGTATAAACCACAACTCGCCCAGGCCTAGACGCATGGTGTCACCTCCATTTCCAAAATCACACACCTCTCTCTGCAGAATAACTAGAAAAATATCTGTTAATTCCCTCTCCCTCCCTCTTTCCAGTCACTGTGTGTAAAGTGGGTGTGAATGTCAGGTGTCCATTTTGGACAGTTACAGAAGTTGTCTGATCCAGCACTTAATTCTGATGTCAGAAGCGCTTTGATCCTACAGTCAGGTCTGGTGGAGTAAACCATGGTCCATGGTAAGGGCCATGGTAGTTTGTGGAAGAAATAACTTTAATTCAAGAGCAGATTGAGATTAGTGTGCATTCTTTATCATGGCACATTATACTAATGTTTTGATTTTGTGTTTTATCTCAAATAATCTCAAAGTAAAACTACATTTCTAAAACCGCGGAAGTCTGAGGAAATCCAGTTTGAGTCAAAGACTTTGTATTGGCAGAACAGGAGGTAAATACCCCCTCCACTCTTCGAAAAGCATTTTTCTCTCCCTCTGTCTCTAATAAACACACCCAGCATCCCTTCATCCTTCCCCACTGAGACCAGTGATGGAGCAGCCCTCCCTCCCAGTGAGACAGCTCTCACCCGGGCTGGCTGTGTGCTGTGCGTGTTATTTAACTGACCCTGGCCTCTGACCGTACACCAAGGAGGCCCTTCAGGAACACACGCATGTGCAGGGGTGGGGAAGTGGTTGTTTTTCAAAAGTAAAATCTCCCTATTGACGACACAGTCCAAGAAAAGCGAGAACAGACAGTATAATTAATGTTTGAGATCATAACAGTGATCTAACACTTAATGCCAACCTTCAGTATTCAAGAACAACTGTAATCAGCACCTATTCCTGAGTAAAAAGTGCATTTTTAACAATTCTCCCTCTTATTCAAATAATTGTGTCAGAAATAATTTCTGAATATCATAGATGTATATCTTTCCCCATAGTTTTTTTCAGATCATTACAGTTTATGTCTCAAATAACCAACTTTTTTGTAAACCTATAACCTGCAATCCATTCCCACTGTGCACAGGAATGTACCTGTGAAGACGTGCATGTACCGTACACATGCATACATGCATACATACACACACAGACACAAAACATTCACACACATTCTGCGTATATTCTCCCCCTTCCTAGCTGCCCTGCACTTCTCTTCGCCCTCCTCAGCGCCCCCCATGTCTCAGGAATGTGGGAATGATTGCCTTAATTTTATAAAGCACACGGCTTCCTTTGGTTCAATTTTCACCAACACCATAAAAAAGAACCAGTTGTAAGGTCAGCAAGAACCCATCTGGTTTTGCCATTGCTGCTGCTTTAATGACCAGGTAATAAAAGTTCAATTTGACAGAAATTACAACAGATGTTTCAGGCTGTAAGCCTCAGACAGAGTTGGTTCCACAGCAGGATGAAACCCCAGCCTGCAGGAGCTGCCCCACTGGCTTGATATACTGTATAAAATGACTAATGTTTGTACTGCATGAGAAATTGCATTAAAAATGAATATTCAACAATGCAGTGCAGAGGGTTAACAGCTTTGTACACTTCTATTAGTACATGCAGGTTTTCGTCACAATTTGCATGGCATTTAAATAAGTTGCACTTTGCATTTTTCAACAACAAGGCAACATGAAGTGCTTCACATGAGACAATAAGGCAAAAAATACAAGAAACACCACACAACATAAAACGATTTTAAAATATAAGAATAAAACAGAAGATCATATGAGCAGAAATAAAAAACAACAGTTTTTCTGTAGATTAAAAAGACAGTGCAGGCACAGTGCAAAATATTAATAAACTGTGTCAAATTATGTCATAAAAGTGACAAGAGATTTGTATCAAATCATATCATCATATCAATTTTTCTGGTAGTTTGTTCCAGGTCACAAACTGTGAATGTTGTTTTGGTAAGCAGACAAATCCGAGATGATATGAGAGGTTTGCACGGTTCACCACAGAGCAACAGGTCAAGCAAGATTTCAGGGAGGGTATACAGTTATTACTGTGGCTAATGAAACATGAATGATATGTAGATAATAAAAACGAATTTCATTGAACCTGCAGGGCGTTGACAAATACCATAAATACCTGCTTGATACAATGTGATCCACTAGAACAGGCCTTAAATGCTACCTTTGTGTGAGGGAGGTGATGATTCAGCTCTTAATGAGTCTGTGGTGTTGCTGTATTGGATTGTGAGGTGTTTGTGGTATTTTGTCACCACCTGTGCAGACAGCACAAAGTATGGCCACAAAAAACTGCCATCAAGATGAGTCACCTGCTTTTTGAGACAGTCTCAACAGTAGCTGAGCACAACTGATTCAAAGAACAGTGCATTGTATTGCACATGTGCTCATATTGTTTGTTTCACATTTGAAAATAGATTAAAAATATTTTTTCTTAACCTAAAAAATCATGCAACTTATAAAAATCACAGCAAGATCGTCTTTGTATGTTTTATTGTGATTGTAATTGTGATGTACATTGGTTTTGCTTTGGGGTTTGGGCTGTTGGTGAGACTAAACAAGACATCTGAAAATGTCAGCAAATTAATTATGTGCAAATTTTCCAGTTTTTAGAAGCATTTCAGAAACCATAAAATTATTACTTTTACTGAAAAAGCTTATAAACTGATACGGAAAACTATTTATATTTGCAGCCCTAGATATTTTTGGAACTACTTAAACCACAACTTCCACTGTATCAATTTAACACTCATTAAATGTACAAACAAGATGAATATGGTCAACCAAGCAGCTGTTGTTCAGTCCCATTAATATTCTGATTTAGTTTACCCAGTAGGTGTAGTTAAACTGTCAGACTCATCTTCTGTGCCAGCGCCTGACTTCACTATTGAACCGTGAGAAAGTGTTTGTTCGGGCTGACACCTTTCTCACCGAAGTGTAACACACAGCGTTAAATTTTAAGAGGAATGTCTCGGCGGATATGTGAAATTGAACATCCTCGGGGCAGGTATTCATCTGAGTCTTCTGTATGTTTTCCCATGCGTTCAAACACAACAGTGGCTGTGTGTGAAAATCGCTTGCATTTCTGCTCCATGTACAACACGGCATGCGAGTCAACACTGGGTCAATGAGATGTTACTTTCATCAGTGACAATTGCCATCAATAACAGACAACCACTTAACGTGAAAGTAAGTCAAGCAACTCCAAAGCTTTAAGGCTATAAACTCCTGTCAGCCTTAAGAAAACTCAACTACAAACGCCTCAAAGAACACAGCTGGTGTTCGAGCGACGGCTCAGGCGATTGACACTTGTTCTCACTTCTTGTGATTTATAATTCCCTTGTGAATGCAAATAAAGCAAAACCTCAGCCAGTCTCCCACTCTCATATGATGGATGATCTCCTGAGAGAATTCCATCGCCTTTTTGCTTTTTGAAACCCTCGGCCCGCACCCCGAACCTACACACAAAAACACACTTTCAAGTCTTCCATTTCCTGCGCGCCGGCCTCGGCCCAGAGGTGAGAGAGATACGTTCACGTGTGGCGCTACAAGTTCCCACGCCGGAGCAGAAAGCATCAGACTTCAGGATCCATGCTCGAAAAACAGAGGGATTTTTCAAACTCTCTCACTCTAACAAAGGCGAGGCGTGTCCAGAGTATTGCATTTCTGTCCCGTCCATGTGACTCCAGGAATGGTGTGAAATAGTTTCGCTACAACACAGCCTATTGTCTTGCTGATAATGTGGGAGGTTTTTTTTTCCACATTTTTTTAAAGCTATTAGTGACGAGTGGTTGGAGGGGAGACATCGCCGGACAGTGATGATACTCCTCTGAATGGTTTTACTTCGGGTAATGGTTTTTTTTAAGAAGAAAGGGGAAAAGGAAGAGTCAAGTGGAATTCCGTAAAATACTATTTTTGAAAGTTATTTTGAACACGTCACTTTTCCACTCAGGGAAGACATCAGCATGTGTCAGTCATTTTCCCTGCTGACATTTCCTTGAGCAGAATGCTGACTCATTCACAAGCTCCTGCTCTCTTCACGTACCCTGTGCTTTGACTCGATGTGGAAGGGAAGCACAGTGAAAACTTCCTTATTAACATGAATTTGGTATTGTGTTATTATTTTGACAGAAATGTAGTTTATTTAGTCAAGAAAAATGTTGCTGTTTCAAATGACTGTCATGCTGTTCTGAATACATAAAATAGTTGTGGTTAATGCTGAAGGTGTTTTTATCTCAAAGTCATCTCACAAATGTTATTCAGTTTTTATTTTAATGTCAAATCCACATTTAGCATAAACTCTAGATTGTCTGTGGTGCTTTGAGCTAAACATTGACATGCCGAAGAGTGCTGAAGTTTAGCACGTAAAATATTCAATATGTCCACCATCTTAGTTTTGCATGTTAGCATGCTAACATTCACTACTTACGAGGAAACACAGTAAAGTTGAGGCCTACTGGAATGTCATTAGCACACTGAAATGTTGACCTACAGTTCATCTAGAAGGGAAAAGTCACGACAATCCATGCAATATTTGTCATGGCATCTTGTTCAAAAGCATAAATTACAAACCCCATATTGATGCAAGATGTAAATTCAGGGGCTCTCCAGAGTCACCAGATTTTATCCTTGTGGATATATGTGATGAATGTCATAAAAATGAATGTGACAGTTTTAATTTAAATAAAAACCAAAATTGTCCACCTGCTAATGTTGGAGGAAAGGTCAGTATGATTCCTCCTCCGGGGGCCATTAACGTTTGAGCAAAATATGATGGCAGTCCATCTTACAGTTTTTGAGATATGTCTGATTGGAAAGTGTCACCAGTAAAAAAAAAGTCTTTTCAAACAAACCAAATAATAAAAGAGCAGGATAAATCTAAGCACATGTTGGCCAAGCTGAACTGAAACAAAACATTTGGCACGATGAAGACTAATCTATAACTTTATACAGTCCTGCGTGATTCAAAGGATTTCTGTGCTGGTTGAGAAGAGGATTGTTCCTGCATGTTGAGAAACTCACAAATGTATCTCACAAATATTCAGTTTCATTATGTGTCACTTTCATAATTGAACTTAAATCCACTGCCCTGTGGCAGGTTTAATGAACACTGAGGGACTTTTCTTTATTTGATCCCATCTTACTCATCGCATCAGGATGCGACGTGAAACATTGCCAAGTCCAATCACATAGCATCTGCTTTATGAAAAAATAAGAAAAAGAAATGTGACTATTGTTAAAAACAGTACCAACTGGTTGTCTTGTTGTGGCAACACAACAGAACAAAGCAATCAGCAATATGATGAATATGCTGCAAACAATAAACCTTTAATGACAAACATGACATGAACAGAACATCAGCAGTTCTTTTAAGTAAAAGACACAACTGACATTGAAAACATGAATTATTTCAGACCTTCATTTTTGTTGTACACAACAATATGTCGCAAAAGTCCATCATCAATTACCCACAGAGCTGTTTCTAGTACTCTAATGATAAAGGATTGAACTTGACCTGAGAGGGGGCTGCATGATGTCATTTCTGCCTGTGTTGTGCTGGATTCCCATGACTGCAAGGCTGAAGGAAGCAAGAGTTCATTACGTGACCTGTATGTGCATGCCTGCCTTCCTATAAGACGTCAGGCAGAAGTTTTAATCACTGTCAGCAAAAGGAAGTGAGCTGCTGGAGACAGAGAGTAATAAGATCGGGGGAGTTGAAAAGATAGAAAGACCGAATGAAGGAAAGAAGACAAGGAAACACATTTTTAGTTATAAAGTAAAAACATAATTTAGTGCTGGAAAAATGAGGACGCGAAAGGTTTCCTCTTCTTCATTTCACCTGCTCTTGGCAAGACTGTCTGGTAGACGTCATCATTGGGGATAAACTAAAGCAACTCCTGCTCATTTCTGCATAAAGAAATGGAATAAAAAACAGAATGAACACAGATAAGTAAGATAGAGATGAATAATAAAGAGTGATTCGGAATAATGCAGAGAGTAGAAGGATTGCAAGCAGAAGGAGGTCGGGCGTCTCCTTTTTGTATAAAAGGGGATGATCTGAAACACTTTCTCATGGCTTCCTGTGTTACAGAAGCCCCGCTGCCTCGCAATCTGAAACAGATTTAAGATTAAAAACAAGACAGAAAACTGGAGAGGTGCTATGTGGCAACTCCTCCTTCTCTCCACTGGTTCAAACTGCACCAAGGTCAAAGCGAGCGAGGCAAATAATAAAAAAAAACATAGGTCCAAAACAATATCAGTGCAGAGACTTATATACTGTATGTGGTTATGAGACTTTCCACACTTCAAATAGGTTGCTGTCTATATCTTGCATACAGTATTTCCAACCCACCATGATGAGGTTTAACGTAAAAATATTTTTCTTTTCATGTCTTGTCATTAACAAACCTTTTCTAGTCTGTGGTTGAATTTCACCCATTTGCAATTTTGAAATAATCAAGAAGTCAAGACTGTTGTTTGAGTTTATTCCTCATCGCTTGAGATTACTGGAGCCATGTATAATGAACTGTACTTTTACAGTGTGTCTGTCTGAAAAACATAAAATGAGACTATTTTAATGAGGGTCATAAAAAAACCCTGCAAAAAGAGCAAAAGTAAGTTAAGAACTGTATTTCTTACATTCATGTGGTGCACATAATTTTACTGTTCAGTGCTTTAAGGCCAATGCTCTTGATGCACTGGAGAAACTCTTGACTCATATCTATATATTCAATATTTATTAAATACCGTGAGGGACAATGTTCTTGAATGGATTATTGATAAAAAACAAAAAAAAACAAATGGGACAAATTAGTGTCGCTGGTTTACCCATCCGTATGGACTGTGTTAATATTGATTGAGTGCGAATGAAATGTGGGAGGGTGACGTACCCTTGACCTCTGACCTGTCATCCCTCCCACTCAAAGCCTCCAAAAAGCCCATGAATCTATACGTAAAAATCAATCGTTTGAAAAGTGATAGCTGAAATAGGAAGCTAATGGATGTGTAGATGAGTAAAGAATGAACGAGTATAAAGCTGCACCAGGATTTATTTATGTTCTGGAGCAAAAAAAGACCCCACACAGATGCAAGTTTCCCATCCACCAGAATGAGACCAAAACCTGGTTTATCTGTCACATCTTTGTATCTTTGTTTCCTTTTTTGGTACATGCAGCAAGTATTGGTATTTCAAGACATTGCTCTCACTAAATATTGAGAGACCAGACATTTACAGATGACAGTGAATTACCCTCTCTGGCTTACACTTTTCAGCCGCTGACTAATCCTTATCACCTTTTCAACCCACTGAGTGAGTCAAGGGTTTTACAGCACAAGCAAGTGATGTGGGAGAATATCGTGATGAAAAGAGGAGACACTTGTTTGACTCCCAGAGTTACCTGCCCTGGGTGATCAGGATTGAAACTCCCCCAGGCTTGTTTTTCTTTTTTCTTGTTTTCTCTCCCTCATTGTAGAGGAGAAACAGAAGGGAGGGGCGAGAGAAGGAGGCCACAGGTGACCTTTTGGATTATCAGTGCAATGCCTGAGGTGAATGCGTGATAGAGAGAAAGAGGGAGGGAGTGGAGAGGAGAGGTGGGGACGCGTAAAAGGTGTGAAAAGGGGGAGCGATGTGTTCATTTCCTCTCTCTCTCTGTCTGCTTGGTGGCTCCAGGCAGTGGATTTTCTGCTGGGCCTCACCTTGTTGCACGTTGCCTTGTCACTGCAAAGTGTGTGAAAACTCCGCCCACAAAGAGCAAAGAGCGAGGGAAGCTCAGAGTTAAGGCTTTGCTGTGAGGTGCACAAAATCCCGAGTAGTTACCTGTGAATGAGAAAAGAACAAACCAGGAAGCAGCTGCCAATTAATTAAAAGCATCAGTTTACTATGGAGGACACAAAGATAGGTCCACATATGTGCATAATAAGAAAGAAATGATTTATTATTATTATTGTTATATTATCATAATTGATAACATCTCCCCTGATAAACACAATCAATGCAGTTATATATACTGTACATAATCTTATCATTAATCTTATTAATAGTCATACCCACCTATCTCTGTACACAAGCTCTCCACATGCATCACTGCACTTTCACCACTTTATTGCACTCATTACACTTACACATGCATAGTACTTTAAGTTATCTTATGTTTCTGTAATTTATATTTATTTATTATCTAATTTATATCTTTTTTTTTCTTTTTACCTTTGAGCTGCTGTTATTTTATCCCTATTTTGTCTCTACCTGTCTGCTCTTCGTACTCTGTGTATGTACTGAGAGTGTGCTGAAAAATCCCTTGTATGTGTACACATACCAGGCCAATAAAGCTTCTGTTGCAGACTTACAAATATCTCAGAATCAGAATAATGGCTTATTGAAAATTAGATTTCCACCTACAAGGAATCTGTCTTGATATGTTAGCTCAAAAAATATGATAAGCAGTAAATCAAGTACTTCAAATTGGAAGTGTAAATGAAATATAAGATAGACAATATAAACATATATGAAAAAGGCAGTAGAATTAAAAAAAGATAAGGACAATATACACAATATGTCTTTTAAATCTGACCTGAGACTTGCACCAATACTATTTATTAAATGATTACGTTATATTTTTTTGATAACTAGTCATAATGTTGCCTACCATCATCAACATCCTCTCAGAACTCTGCCAGTCTCATTTGAAAGGTTTTTCACAGCAAAAGAGATGCAGACCTGTTTTTGTGGAACATAACAGCTGTCAATACTGTTTGCTTCTGCTTGGAGATAATTAGGATGTATTTATTCTGTAGGACTTTATACATCCTGTAAGCGCTTAAATATGAAGATGTATCAAATGTTTTAGGGTTGCAAACCAAACATTGGCTGTGGGCAGTTTGTCATCATGTCAGTTCAAAGCTTCAGTCCAGTGCGTCATTTTCGTCATTTTGCAGACCACATGGAAACAAGAAACCGCACTAGTCTGTAAGACACCACAGATTGTGCTACAGAGCGCTTGTCAGTGGCTGCAAGTGAGACACAGTTGCTGAAAATCACTGTCATTTCTTGTGCACCAATTACACAACCTGCAGATAAGCAAAAAAATTACTAGTCAGGAACAAATGTTTTCCCCTAATTCCTTATAAATAAAGAAGCTATTATCACACATGCGATCCAATAGGTCGACTTGGATGGACAAAAAACAGAATTTTACGCCTACTCTCTGTAATATTTTCCCTCCTCCCCCCCGTTGTCCCATCTTTTGTGTTTGCACCAACATTCCCTTGTGATTGTTGTGTTTTCTTTCCTTCCTCTCAGAAAGAAAACACGAGAAAATAAAAGGGCTTATTGGATCCATCTCTGTCCCGAGGACTGCGCTGCGACTCCGCAGAGAGCCGAGGCCCAACGTGTTTATGGTCATGTCTGTGAGCAGTCGACAGGCGCTGGAACACCGCACACAACCACACCTAATTAGAACAAGACTGTTTGACTTACTGCATTACCCTGTTATTACTCAGACTGGGTACTGAAGGACACATGGCTTCATTTTAATAACTCTGCACACAACTGAGGGAAAATTTCAAACCATCAAAGTCGGGCCGGCATTCATCGTCATGGTCGCTGCACTTTGCCTTTCCTGAGTTGTTGCTGCTGCTGCTTTCGGACTACTGAAGGTCTAAGAGCATGATGGTCTTGTGCACGGATAGGTGAGTGATGGATAAATTAAAACACACACACTCATATTAATCCAGATGGAGTGTATGAATTATTTACAACCCCCAGAGTCCCTGCAAAGATTCTATTGGCTCATCAATAATTCACCTATCTGATCAGGAACACATTCTCTATTGGCTGATTTAATTATCTGACGAGTAAAGAGCCTTTTAAAAGGCACTGTTCTTTATGTTATGGTAATCGTTGTATTGATGAACCACCAGGATGGAGACTCGGCCAATTGTCTTGGGACCACGACTGATGGATGGTGAGTGGCTCATTTAACATTGTGTCTGCTCAGACTACCCCCTCGTCCGTTTTGGTTTCACCAAGTCTAATCTCACCATCATCATCAAGCAGCAGTGAGGGAGAAGTAAAGCATGACTCAGTGGATAAGTCCACCCCGTTTGGAAAAAGACATTCTTGGCACACAGCGGCATGAATAAAGTTCACACAGGTCTTGGTCGTGTAATGCTCAGCAGGGTATCCACCATGAGTTTCAACATTTAAAGTGGGTTCAGACAGCTGAACTCCTTCAGCTGATAGTACAACAACCCAAATCATATTTGTCAGTGGAGCACAGCACTTTCCCAACAGATCATTTGCTCAAACTGTCACTGAGTTGTGCTGCTCCAATCCGTCTTTTCTTATCTCCCTTTCATCTCGCGTCTGCATGAATGGTTTTCATCCTGTGTCTGGACTCTTGTGATTTAACGCTGGCCACAGATAACACTGATCCAACCCCTCCAAGACTGAGGCGGTGGTGAAATCATGATTTTGACAAGTCTGAATGGTTTCAGGAGCGATATTAGGCACCGTGGAGCAGCCAATATTAACCCTGACTCACTGGGCCATGTGACAAAGCTTCGGAGAATATGCGCCTGTTTCGGGCTGGAGGGTTGTGATAATGGGACTGTTGGGATCCATAAAAACTGACGGCTGCAGGGGTGTCTGCATGTCTCAATGTGTGAATCATGTTTTCTGCTTCTGAACGCAGCTTGAGCTCCGCTGTACGGTTTGAATTTGTGAGAAATGTTTCTGGTTTTCTCTGTCTTTATTGAAGTCTTCAGATGGAGTTGGGGAGCTCATGAACACAGGGTCCTCGCTCTTTTGCTGTATGGTCTGAATTATAGAAAAATGCCATGTTTTGCATTGTTTGTGTGTCTTGAAAAGTGTTATTTTAGTACTAACTTATGCTGCCCATTCAATTTTGTTTCAAATTCAAAGTGTTATGACATTAGTTTTTATTAACTAGAAAATATAAACACCCCACCCTCTGTAGCAAATACCCTTTTTACGTTACAATAAAAAAACAACATAATGGAAGCCTCAAATATTACTTCAGGCCAAATTTGTTCTTACAGTAATTTGCTTTGGTCTATGTAAATGAAAGCCAGGCACTTTTTTCATCAGCAATTGCTATAACAGCCCTTTGAAAAATAATATCTGGTGAATTTCTGACTTTTTCATTGTCAAAAAAATCCCATGAAAAGACCTCAACCAACAATGAATTGAGCCGACTAAGTATTGCCTGTGGAGCTGAAGCCAGATATAGCTTACAAATACAGCAAATATAGCTCTTTGCCAAAGACTTCCATTCCACTCCTAATCCATAAATGCAAAGAGGAGACTCCAAAGAAAAGGTCCAAAAAACAACATGTGTTTACGTTCAAGTGACAAAGCCCTCTGGCGGCTGTAATAGGAGGAAGTCATGTGACGTTACCATAGCGTGATGGGTTTGGATAGAAAGGGAGGCTGGATGGGTCAACACATCTTCAGACCTTAACGTTGGCTACCGCATCAGAAAATTCTCAGATGTGTTGTTCTACAGTGACTAATGTCATATTTTGTCATTAATCTGAAGGACTTGCCCAGTTGAAAGATATTATTTGGCCTATTTAAAAAACGTATAAAAAAGTATATGTTCATGGTCCAGTTTTTAAGATTTACAATTTCAGCTGAAAAAAAAATTGGAAGTCGAAAAGCGCACTATTGAATATCAGCAGCCTTATCCTTATATTGGTGGACTGCCCAATCTAATTGTTTAGAGAAAAAAATGAGCAACTCCTTCCAAATATTCCCAAAAAAGAGAGCATTGCTGTCCTGTCAGCCAACTTATCATGGTTTACATGAGCAAAGTGTCCATATGTTGAGCCTCACAAAGGAATGCCTCTTTCCTCTTTGTGAGCTTTGCAGTTCATATCAAGACTGAAGCTCTAAACAGCTGCTGCTACACTTTCCCTCTGTGATGTAGCTGGGAAACCTGAGCTGTGCTATTGATCGGACTTCCACTACCAGGTTATTAGCCAGCAGCCTGGTGTCTCCATGATCACTTCATGACCCTCCTCTAAAAGACAGTGGGGGTGCGATGAACGATAGACAAAAATATACCACATAAATCTTCCCAGTAGGATTTCGGCATTCAGACTCTCAGAGAGGGTTGTGTCTATTTTAAATGCTGTCTTGTTAATGAGCGGTAATTCTTTTAAACCTCTTTCTGATGTGAGCATTTATTTCGTTTTCATGATGTATATTTAATCATCATCATTACGTAAGTGATGTCTGCAAAATGCCCAAAGAATTCACACCAAAGGCTTCTACTAATATACTGTGGAGAAAGGCGTGCGTTCGTGCTGTCACTCTGAACGCTCAAACACACTGATATGCCTTGTTTGAGACAATCCAGGCAAACTTGGATTTATTATTTCATACTTTAATGATTATCTGGCTCGGTGTATTCAACATAATTTTACTAGCCTGTCACTCCAGCCTGGAGACATGGCTGTTAAACTTGGCCTAATCCTACCTAAGGAAGAGGAAAAAAACAGGGAAAGCCAGTCCAGTGAAAAGATAGGCATGGAGTGGGGGGATGCTGAAGAAAAATATCTGAACGGCATTTTGCAAAAGCACCTCTTAAGTTAAGAAAACATAGGAGTTGAGGAGAAACAGCTGTGTGCACTGAAGCCTGGCATCCTGAGGATGAAAACACAGGCCGTTAATAATAAAAATAATAAGCCTGCTGAGTTCCTAATAAAAGGACCCTGATGAGATAATTCAGTCAAGTAAGGGGCCCTCAGTGCATCGCAAGCTGCCCTTGTCACCACACCAGCTCCATCACCACAGAAGAAGAGAAAAGGGGAAGGAGTTGGCATGGATGTTGGGATGCTGCTGGCATCATTCTCTCGTGCCACACAGCAGCTTTACCACAGAAGAAGAAAGTTGGCAGGATGACCCAGCCTTACTCCACGGTGCCACACGTGGGTACGAACTGCAGCATGTTAATGTTGGTTCAGAGCCAGCATTTGGATTCAGGGTCTGGACTGAATACTTGAGCATTTATGTGTGGGTTTATTTGTGTGTGTGTGTGTGGTTTGTGTGCATGTTTGTGTTCCCAGCTTAATGCAGAATGCCAGGGGAACCCCAAACCACCCAGTTTTCATGCTGTCCTTTTCCTACTTTACTTTTTTTTTTTTTTGGCCATTTCTGTCATCTGTCTCTCTCTCCCTCCTTCTCTCTTTCTGCCATCTGGCTTCAGTGAGCAGACCCCTGACAGAAGTGTTCAGACAGCTCAGCCATACCAGTCTGTGCGGTGTTAACGGGGCCCACTTTATACCTTCAAATCTCACAGCAAAAACTTCAGTGGCAGCTTTGCCAGTAAATAGCTGAAGGCAGGCAATAAATAGCTATTTCTTTATGAGCGGAGAGAAGAGTACAAAAAGTCTTAGATCATCAGTAATTGTCATTGAATTTAATCTAAAAGGAAATAACTGGACGCTGATGATATTCTGGTACCGTTTCATTTGTCTTTTATGCCCCTGTGTTTTTGAGCCTTTGCTTGTCCCTTGAGGGGTGTTTGCTGTGGCATGAGTGGCTCGTAGCCAAGCTCGGCTCCATATCTGCACTGATTTATGGGAACCCAGGGAGCAGGAATAAATGAGGGAGAAGCGTATTAGAACATAAATCATCATCATCACAATAACTACGCCATCATAAAACAGCAGCCAAAGCTTTGGTGGAGGCAAGAGGGAAATCCGTAAAGACGACAGAAAAATGAGAACTGTGAGAAAAATGAGAGGGACCAAAGACCAGATATGGGCTGTAAACTAATACTGCCTTGATTAGTCATGCCGTTGATGGTCTTTTGAAATTACCCTGCATGCCCTACACACCACCTTTCTTTTGACCTTTTTATTTTTTCTATCCAAATTAAGCAACTTACTTTTTCTGCTTTTATTGATCAGTGTGTTTTTGCATAAAATAAGGGGAAGTTTTAGATCTTTAAAGATATATTAATATTTTATGATAACAATATGTTATAATTCCAGGAAGTCAAATGGTTTATGAAACTTATAAATCTGCACCACCTGACTCTAAAGGTCCACTTCACTTTATGGAGCGTTTCACTTTTTTTCTGTTTCTGGTTTTCAGGCCCACAACTGACTAAATGAGTGACTGATGGTGAACATAGTGAAGTATGTACAGCAGTTATATGCATACTTCCCCTCAGAAGTTGGTTAAGAATGAAGCAGAGCTAAAAGCAGAACAAAAGAACAAAAAACAGACTTTTACTCACCAGGTGGACAGATACATGAATCTAAATGAACACTAATGCCAATCTGTATTTGCTGTATGTGCAAATAAACAGCTGTTTGCTAACAGATTAAAATATGTCAGTGTTGTGCTTGTTTCCATTGCCCCCAAGTGGCCCAAAATGTGCTCATACAGAATAGAAAGAGACGAAAGCTCAGACTCCAAAAATATACTATGTCCCTCTGGACACCGAAAGTATTTTCTATCCATGAAATCACATAATCTCTTAGTACCAATGTAAAAATAAACATCCTCTCAGGACATAAATTATCAATACTGGTGCAAGATCTTTCGATAATAATGCCACAGTCATTGTTGAATATCGTATAATTTAACATAAGGCTTAGTCATCATCTAAAGTTAATGCTGCTGTGGGTATAGCCAGAGTCAGATTGCTCTGACAAATGAGTGTTGTTTCCCAGTAAGTCTGCACACATGCACCGTGTGCGGATGTAACATTAGCTCATTCCTCTACAGACAATAAACTACAACTGGCTCCTCCACGTACCAAAACTCTTACAACAGCCGGTTATTGTGAGCTCAAAGGTGGGAACATTGGGAGTCATTTTCAGCTGAGAGCAGGACTGAAGGTCTGACTGAAAGAGATAAACAGTACCAACAGTGAGCGCAAACTATCGTGTTTGATTACACTGTGAAAAGCCATCAATACAATTTCAAAATGTTGAGTTGAAACTTGAGGACCTAACCAAGACTGTGAGGCAACAGATGGAAGTTAAATCACCATTTGCGGCCTCTGAATTTTTTTTATTTTGTAGCGCATTCAGTGTGATGTTGGTGTTTAAATGATTGTTTTTCTAGCTTGAGGAATCATCAACCACCTGATTTAAGGCTCAGAATTAATTTAATGATAGTAAATATAAAAATACATGCATACAAAAAACTATTATAAAACGAAAATAAAACATACTGAGTTTCTTTTCTTTCTTTTTTTTTCCATTGTGAATATTTACTCATTCCCTCCCTGGCATGGAGCTGGCATATGGCAACAGCGGAGTTGAATGGCCAGTTCGGCCTCTGTCCTTGGGCTGTGATGGTGTTGCTGTCGTGAGGACAGTGCAGGGAGTTGGCCGAGGAGGAAGTGAAAACAACATCCATCCAGACACAGACCGTACATACAGTATAAACTCACACACCAACACACACACGTTGTTCTCGGGTATCTCTTTCATGGTGGAGTGGCCACTTCCCAGCTGGTTTGTCACTGCTAAGAAGGGGTGGGGAGATGGTGTTAGTTAGTTAAAACCCTTTACAGTTCCTTGGGGCAAATACTGTGACTGAGAAAGAGAAGTGGTTGTTTATGCACTTAGAAACTCTCAGTGGCACGTTTCAGGTGGTTTAAGTAGAATTTTTCAAGGTAGTTGACTATTTGCTGACCCAACCCCCCTAGTTACTGTTGCTATGTCTGTCGCTCTTATGTGGTCAAGTGTAAATAATGTCTAATAATTTGGTAAAATTGCTTCACTGTTGCTAGTGACCATTGATTTTGTGGGCTGTAATATAAACTAGTGCTGGCAAATTATATCAGCTGTGGCTTGCCAACTAACTGATTAAGCAAACATTAAGTCTGTGAGTTAAAACACTGGCTTTTTTTTTATATATGTTTCCAGTTTATTTGTGTTAGAATGAGAACCCTGAAAATTCCCAAATATACACTTATACAAACTGCATGGTCAGACTGGTATTTTGTTCTAACATAACCCTCTTTGACTGTCTAGCTAACATATTTCCACTCATCATAAAGAAGTTTTTTTCATTTTTAATGCTCTGAGAATAATGGCTCCTACCAAGAGGACGAAATAGATGTATTTGGAAAGCATAAGGTCATAAGGTTACCGTAATGTAACCTCTGCTGGGGTTGCTGGAGAGTAGATTCTTTCAAATCCTAAAAAGGACAGAGCTGCTAATTATAGCATGCAGCACCAGCTTCCACATAGAGCCCACAAACGTAACAAAGTGGATGTGCAAGTCATGATGCAACCTGTTACCGCACAACCTAATGCAGTGATCAGGGGCATAGTACTAAATTCTGGTCCCCTGTGTAAAAGTTTTTTTTATGGGCCCCTCCTTGCATGGGGGCCCTGTATATTCAGTTCCCTTGTCCTCAGTCCTACGCCCCTGGTAGTGACGAAATTATATGCCACCTCTTTCTTTCTGGAAGCAATGCTTAGTTACTTCTGTAGGTAATAAGATAGTTACTCAGACCTGCTAACAGCTGCAGCTTACGTTAAAGCAGACAAACACACCACTGACAAAACCCAGAGTTTCGTTCTTACCATAGTCCCATGCAAACCGCTTTGGCATGTAGAGTGATCCAAAGTGTGTCAGACCTGCTGTGCCGTTTTCCTCTGCTTGATTATTGGTGTGATGAACGATGACTCTGCGAATGGTCAGTTTAGTGTGATTCATCAAAAGCATAGCTGCGTGAAATATAACAATCCCCCTCCAGAGTTTATTGTTTATCAAACTTGTTAACCTGTAGCCTAAATGTTTTTATTCACATGAAGAAGCAGCTATCAGTGCACATTAGTGCTACACGTATTTTCTCCACCGGCTCAGTGCATCACGACCATGTGCTGTTGTTTCAGGGTATAAAAACATATACCCCAGCTCGGCGTGTTTTGTCCGATAGCCTGACCACAATGTGTGATGTCAGTGTTTGGAGAGCTTAGACTGGAAAACCTGCCTTTCCGTCCTCCCCCCTCTTTGCTCCTTCATCCCCTTTTCCCCTTCCTCACATACGGTTCATGTGTTGCTGATTACCCCCAAGTCCAGGTCTGGACCCAGAGCTTCCACCTTCTCTGCTCATTTGGTTTGAAGCAGCCGGCTTCGTCGCTGGAAATCCCCCAACAGACTCCCACCTTAAAGCACCCTGGACACACACGCGTGTGCACAGGTATGGGATGTTTCGGGTTTGCGCACGCAAACACATACTCAGTCGCGAATGTTAAGCGAATGCACACAGGCACTGTATATATGCAAACATAAACACATATACCCACACACACGTGCGCACACACACACACACACACGCCTGCCCCTGCCTTCCTTCCCTTGGGTCCCTTTGATTGACAGTGCCTGCTCCTGCAAGGGATTATGGTGGAAAACGGGGGGTGGAGAGGATGGAGGTCCCGGGGAAGGGTGAAGGGGTTTGAGGCTGGGGCGAGGGAGAGTGAGAAAGAGGGCTGGGGATTAGGCCCACTGAGCTTCATTAACCTGAATGTTTACACAAGCTGATCTCTCGCAATGAGACCCTTTTCCTTCCCACAAGTGTCCCCTTCAAGAATCTGCCGCCCCTTCCTCCATCCCCTCAGTACCAGTGAACCAGTGAAGTACCCTCCACAGCCGGCAAGTCAGGCGTACAACCGGGTCCGATGAGAGCCAGGACTGGGTAGAGCATAGCAGTAAAATAACGTCTGTCAGAGGACTCAAATCATGCAAATTTATCAATTCAGATGGATTGGTTTTATTATGTTTTTCATGTTTTGCACAACGTGAAAGATTAAAATACTGCTGAAACATAAATTTTAGGTATAGTTATAGTTCACAGTGGTTTATTCTGCCAGAGTTTCCATGCAGTTTTGCTCAGAATGGTGGACTTTCTCAAAATGTTATGGTTGTTACGCTATGCAGAGAAAAACAAAGTCTGGAAATGATGGAGAAATAGGCTGGAGGAAGCCAATCTGCTTGTATTTTAAATGGCCCCCATCAGCCTGTTTCCTTTGCCAAGGCCAACACTGGTAATACACTGTATTCAACATTCATTTTAATGGTAAGTAAAAATAACTGAAGGGCACATGTGACCTGCGGAGATCTGCTACTTAATAATGTTAAATGAGTGTAAAATGAAGCTATTAGTATTATCGAGCTATTATTCATGATTACGCTTGTTGTGCAAAACTAAACTGAGGTACTCGGCTGGGTTTACTTCACAAAAGTAGAGTATCAGCATTCTGCATTAAATCCGCGCCTATGTTTCTAAAATTAAGGCCCTAACTAATTACTGCTGCAGGTCACTGTTGTGATATGCTACTGTAAAGGAAAGAGGAGAAAATGAGGAAATTTCTGATTTTGTTGGATCCCTTTTGTGGCTTCCATAATGAATTGCTTTTCTGAGTTTCACAAAGAGTGGAACGTTTGACATTTTTGACAAAACAGTTCCTGTTTTTCCAAAGCAGAATAAATCACAGCTAATTCCATAATGCATTACAACATAATGTAAAACAAAGGTACAAAGGGGGTAAAGAGCCAGTAAATTAGTGCCAATCAGGAGGCCGACTTCAGACACGCCGACTTGTGCTTTTCTTGCTACTCTCCAAGGACCCATTGAGCCGTCCAGAGTTGTGCCTGAGCTCTAAGGACAACACTGGGGGCTATTTGCTTCGCAGATTAAAGCAGTTGAGCAAAATAGCCGGCTGAAAGCGGCAACAGTAGGAAGACGAGCTCCAGAGGTTTCCCCCCTAAAGAGCAGTTAGCAGAAAAGGACTGCCCGTATTGTTTAGCATCTCCGGGAGAGGGTGTTTTCTCTCAGCACTGAGGTGGAAAAGTAAATTAGCTTTCACTCTGTGACTGGCTCCGGCTCTGACAAACTGAGAATGGTGTGTCGACAGCCACAAGACTGCTCTCTTCAAAGAGTTGTAACTAAAGGGACATGCCTCATGCTAAAGTAAACACAAAGAAGCCTAGAGCTCTCAGTCGGACTGGCGGGCCGTGGCGTGTATTTCGAAATTGCCATCACATCAAATGGGCAGGCAGATCAACTGGAAGTTATTCCACGAGAGGTACTTCTTTGGCGGCATCTGCCATGTGGGTCTAATTTTTCACCTTGAATGATTGTGAGCGCTGCAGAGGGTCAGCGTGGGTCCACGCCTGCCTGACAGATCTCTGATTCTAAAGGCAGAAAGGGAAAGGGAGGAGAAGGGAGAAAAAGGCAGAAAGACTGACAAGAGTGCCAAATCATGACTGCCGAGGACCAGCCGTCTACACAATCTCAGACAGGAAAGGGAATGTGGGGGGGAGAAAGGAGACGGGGGAGAATGAGCGATCGGAGAGAGGGGTGCAGTGAGGAAAAGAGAGAAATAGTTTTTGAGGAGACATCTGGCTTTGATTAAGAGGGGCAGTGTGGACAAGCCAGCCTTTGCCGCTTGTTTTGACTGGGCCTTTTGGGGGGAGGTTGATGTTGTTTGTTTTTGAATAGCAAGTGGCTTGTTAATTGATGAACATGAGCCACGGACACAATGACCGAGCAGATATCAGGTATTTTGGTAGCGGCGGTGTTTACCTATTTGTGCGTCTATGCACAGTTTGTACATCTGCATGTATAAGTACGCAAGTATGAATCTGCGGGAATGGATGATGACTGTGGGGGAGGCTGGACTATATACAAAGCATAAATTTCTCCCCAAAATGCCAAACCTTTCTTCAGTGCTGGCTCCGTAACGCTCTTTGATGTGACGACATGAGCTATATTTGTTAACAATTCTTTTTCCAGTCTCCTAGAAGGTCGGAAACCCACAGGAATTTAGGGAGTTGATGCTAATGAAGAATAGAAACTAAACTAGCCCCGAAACAGATGACACTATAGCAGAACAGAAAAGAAGAAGAGAACCAAAGAGAGTAAAACAGAGAATGGGGGAAAAATTGAAAATACCAGACAAACATAATTAGATATACGGTAAAACAGAAGAGCATTATACTGCAAATCCTTGTTTGATGGCTGTGAAACATCTGCTTTTCTGGAAAGAAGCGGAGAAAATCTGTGGTGCTCGTGGACTCCTTGAGACGAGAGCAAAACATTTCAGATGCCCATACAGCAAAACTGGGATTCAGACATATTGAGTGCGAGAGGAACCTCATGGCACGGCGTCCTGCACCGCTGAATATGAATAAACCATCAAGTGCAGAGACTCAAGCCAAGCCAAACTCAGCACGCAGGCATCACAGCAGAACAGAGCGGGAGGCCCTGGAGCTCTTACTGGCAAGCACACACAAACTCCACCACCGCCCCTCCCTCCCCCTCCTTCAACCCCCGTTCCCAAAGTCAATTGCCCATCAAAAAAAGATAATGGCTTAAAACAGAAAAAAAAATCCCGGAGTGATTTCTTTCTGCTCTCTGATTTTCAATTATCGTTAGGGTGAGAAGACATGCAGTGGAGATACTGGATGTCAGAGGGAACGGGAATCCGAGGGAATACTGGAGAGGCCGGTGTTTCAGGGGTGAAACTGGAGACCCGGAGCCAGGCTGCTTGTTCTCTGAGGTTGTCTCGAAGGGCTCTGAGGTTGTGATGATGATTGGAAGTGATGTCTGTTTGGTAGCTGCTGCCTCCGCTTCAAGGGCAGTTGCGCAGATGTCAGAGGGGTTTGAACCTTGGTCTCTGGCACAGTTAGGCAAATCTAAACCCAAACGTGTGTGAAGGATTAAAGAATGATTAAGAGTGGCATTTATTAGCGGAGGCTGTCTTAAGGGCAACCAGGTAAGGCTGCTACTTCAGCAATGCGTCAGTCCAAGCTAGACTGGCTGGGCTGGGATGAAACTCACTTAATATTTCTCTGAAATTCTGACAAAGCACTGGAGTGGACTAATTTATCAAAAGAATAATAACTGAGTATAAAATGCAGTATTATCTATTTCAAGAAAAACCCTAAAAAATAGCTGTCATTGTTTTTGCCTGAAAAACTATCCTTTTGCGGGACCAGATCTTAATCAAAACATAAACGCTGCTTCATTTTTTTTGCAGGATTCCACTGACATTCTCACATTTACCATGAGTTCATTTGTTTTGTATTTATTAGATACATACAAAAGAGCTGATTCCCTAAAATACTTTACAATTTCTGTATAAAGCTATGCACAGAATAGGGGATATATTAGGGATATATTAAAATATGATATGGTTTATTTTTTACATTTTTTTTCAAAATGCTCTTTCTAATGGGTTATGACTTGGTGTTTCTAGTACTAAATAAATAACATGTTATTTTAAAGCGTAACTGTAACACCAGGGTGAAATGTTAACACCTCATGCAGCGGACAAGCTTGTGCTGTGTTTAATTGGCTGAGAGGTCTTGAACCTCTGGCCACCACACCTTGGCAGCCGCAGTGCAGCTCGTCAGGGGATCAGTGAAACATTATCCGCAGGACGGGAAACCAGCTGGGGAGTAGAAAACGGGAGCGACTTGAGGATGTTCTCTCTGCTTACCAAACAGAAACTCAAGAGGATCCGTTGCAAGGGTGAGGAGGAAGGTGTTAAAGAAAGTATCAGTGTCCTAGAAGTTCTCCCATATCTTCAGGGCCTTCTGCCGTGTGTGTGTGGTTGTGTGTGTGAGTAAGCGAGAGATTTCCTGGCCTTTACACCCATCCTAGCCAGCACAAAACAGAGCTGGTTTTCATTTTTACAGCGTGACCACTGTTGATGATATTTTTGCCAAGTGAACACATTGGTGGGGGAGGGAATAAACGGGAATTAATGTTATGTCTGATGACTGGGAGGTCTAAAAATGCCAATTTCCTGTAAGTAATAGGTCAGCGATAGGTGGCACAGAGGTTCGACACTCAGTACAGTTACTGTTGATTTTTCCACCCAGAAGTATTACTTCACCCGGTCCACAAGTTACACACATCCTTTTAACACAGTGTTCAGTCTTGAATTTTAATCCAAGTGTTTGCAAATCCAACAATTATCCCCTGCAAATGTAAGGACAACTTGACATTCAATATGCTAATAGAGGCATATTAGACCTGTCAAGAATAACACCACTGATAGCTATAACAATGTGAGTCAAAAGGTAACAGTGTCAGCATAACACGCTGCAAGAACAGAAGTCTTTTTATTGCAACCGGAGATAACAAAGAGATGTAAAGTTTTCATTACGGCGGCGCCCTTCTTCACTGTAATCTTGCTGTCAGGCCCGACCTTTTCCCCCGCCGGTTTCTGGAGGATCTGCCTCATCCAGATAATTAGCAAATCAGTGGTGTTGGAGCGCTGCAACAGGCGACTGCAGGTGAGACCTGTGGCTGTCTGTCATTATCTCATCAACCCATCAATCACACGGAAGCGCTGCCCCGAGGCGAGCATTTGCCAATAGGCACACAGGTGAACCCTTAAATCAGCTTTAATTGGGCTGCTGAGTAACAAGCGCGGTTGAAAAGTGTGGGAAAGTGAGACTGGTGTCGGCGAACTTTATGGGGCTCTGACAGACTCCCCGCCAACTGCGGAGGCCGAGCCGGTGATAATAGTCTCTCTATCATCGCTCATTAGCTTGCCTAAAGAAAGAAACCAAAACAATGGCTTTACCATAAGAGGACACTGTCACTCTCTAAACCTCATCCCAAACAGATTCACTATGTTCTCTTCTCCCAAAATTCATATATTTTTATCCTTGCCTTTTGCATAAGAAATTCGTATGGTAGTAAAGGCAGTAACCGGGTCCAATTTCTCCAAAGCAAATTGATGCACCATAAATTACATCTTTTTTTTTAGATCTCTCATTGCACGTCTGTCAGCATGTTGACAGCATGAAGATTGATTTTCATTTACTCGTATTGCAGTTTAGTAATCTGGTATAAATTTGGCAAGTTTCTGTCTCGTGCACCAGCCTTCAAATGATATTTTGGCACTCAGCCTATTGTCCGTGGACCAAAAGCTCTCACAGACAAGCACCCACCCAGCGCAGGAGCCCTATCTCCTTGGCTCCGGCCGCGGATACTTCTCTCAACTCAACACTACAAATTTATTGACAGCTTTTAAAAAATATTTACTGCCCCACTTCCTCTCCCAGCAGGCACCTAGCCTGTAATCTCCCTCCCCGTTTATTAGATCATTTGTCAAGCCTCAAGCTTTTCTTCTCCCTCTTTTCTTTTTGTCATCATCCCTTCCTTTCACTTTCTGGAAGGAGTGTGTGTGTGTACTGTATGTGGATGTGTGTATGAGAGAGAGAGAGAGAGAGAGAG
>JBAJHX010000096.1:8311249-8321657 GCA_037176925.1 Amniataba percoides
TCCTTTCACTTTCTGGAAGGAGTGTGTGTGTGTACTGTATGTGGATGTGTGTATGAGAGAGAGAGAGAGAGAGAGAGAGAGAGTGAATAGAGGCTGAGGCAGAGAGTGCAATGGGCCTTGGAGATTAACTCCTTCCATGCCTTCCTTTTCCTTTTTAAAGCAGAATTTACAGCTGATTAGCCTCTGCTGTAAAGACAGGCCCCAGTTCCCAGAAGGAACGCTGCTAAACATTTATGCAAGGCCAGACGTAAAGACCCTTATTAAAAACATGTGTTCCTCCAAAGACCCCTCAGGGAGACATCGAGGAGGGGACTAAATAAAAACGCTGCAGACTGGGGGCCCATTTCCAGCACATCATTGAGTAAATCTATATTGCCCTAAACTAGACACGAAGATATGCTAAAAAAAAAAAAAAAAAGTCACATCCTTCAGAACATAAGGGCATCACCGCTCAGAAAGGAAATCTGTCTGTTCAATATGAAGCTGTGTTAGCTTAGCTTACCAAAAAAAAAAAGACTGGAAATGGCAAGACTTGCTCCCTCCAAAGTTTAAAAAAAATATAGGCTATAGAAAACATAATGAACATGTTAGAACTCATTTATTTAATCCGTATGAAAACCAAAGAGCAGAAATGACATGCTGCATTTTTGCAGAGGGTAATGTGCCGGACTATTTCTTGGACTTCCTCAAGTCTTGTCATCACCACAGGCAGCCATCAAGATTTTAAGATGTAATTTCTCATTAGCCACCATGAAACCGCAACGCGTCACTTTCACGCTCTGGCTTTTGTACAGATTGAACAAATGAGATATCACAGGCCATTTGGTGAGTTTCAGAGGTGCTGGTAGGTGAATTTTGTTTACCTTTAAAGAGAGCCCGGTTAGTTGTTTTCCTGTTTCCAGTCTTTATGCTAAGCTAAGCTAACTGGCTAATGTTGTAGGAAGACAAGCGTGGTAGCAGTGTTGTCATTAGTAACTCTTAGAAACAAAGTTACCAAGGTTATTTCCCAAACTGTTGAATTGTACCTTTAAAGGCCAAGACCTCTCTAAAATAAAACCACGAAATGAGGTTAATAAACTCAAAATAATAATAACTCCACTGCAAATTGTGTTTTGGTTAGCATTCAAAGTTAGCACTGAGCTCATCGTGGCACAGCGGCGCGAAACGTTTCCCGCCGTGTCTGTGTAATGTGAGCGCGTGTGGTCAGGAGAAAGTGAGAGAGGGCACGAGACGGTGAGAGTGAGAGTAAAAAAAAAAAGAATGAAAACAACAACAAAAAAAAAACTGGTGAGAGTGAGTTTTATTGATGCTGAAGACGTGTATGGTGAGGCGGCGGCTGGCGTGGACAGAACCTTAGCTACCGTCGCTGCCAGGCCTCAGCTGCTACGTGTGCTCCGTCTTCACCGCGTGCCCGCAGAGTACACAGAGCAGCCACAGGTATGTCCCCATCACTCCGGGCCACACCGATCACGGCCAGGAGGCTGTCAAAACCTTTCGGGTATCCCGTCAGGCTAATGAGATGTGACTGAGTCTGTGCTGCCGGCGCGCAAGCAATTGTTCCATTCATATAGTCTCTGCTGATGTATGGAGACTTTCCTTCCCCAGTTGTAGCCTTCAAGGAGGGACCCAGGATCATGTGTGTCATATAGTTGTCCGCATCTACAGACTGTGAGAGTATGTATGTGAGCTACGAGTGCGTGTGTGTATCCATTTATCTAGCGTGTGTGTGGGTTTGCCACAGTGGAAAAGATAATCACAAACTGGCTGATGGTGGAAATGTGTCCAGGTGCACTGTGTGTGTGTGTGTGTGTGTGTGTGCTGGTGCACGTGTCCGCCTCTCAGCTTGGCAGGGATCATAAAAGGTCCCAGTGCTTAGCGTAGCTTGTGGTAAATAAAATGTTGAGCTGTACACTTCAGCGCAGCCGATGGATTAAAACTGTCACACAGCAGTCTGGTGCAACAGGGAAAAATAGTCCGCAATCATCTGTCGGAGGAATCGTGGCAACGCGAGGCATGTTTTTCTTCAGCAGTCATACCCTGGAAGCTGAGAGATAGGGACAAACCCTCATTTCCTTGCAGCTGACTCATCCAAAGCATTTCCAAATCCAACTGGACTCACCTAAAATAACAAAATCCTAATCCTCTGAATTTGGAATTTTATCCTGATCATGTCATAAACAATGACAATAAAAATAAAACTCAAGTTTTAATTCCCTGTTTATCACTTTATGGCAGACTATACGGGGTACTTTACAGTTCAGACTATCAAAACTCTGTATCAGTACGTGGCAAAAAAGCTCTAGTGGGTTAATCACACTCATGCTGCTCAGACCAAGTGGATAGAAAAATTAGTTACGGGCAGTGTTTCCAACTGACATAATTTTAGCTATGTGAGTTTCAACATAAACAGAAAAAGGAATGAGAAAATAATTGTGGTCGACTGGTGTGTGTGGTAACCCGTTGCAGTCTTCATGTTGGATGTGGTGCACTTTTTCCAGGGTTTTGGATTTCTCATTATATGTTAGGTACATGAACTTGCATATGGCTGGATGCAGGGTGTTAGAGCCGACTGAGTGCAGCGGAGTTCCCTATTTGACTTAAAATCACAAATAAAATAGTCTTTCATATAGCAGCCGTTTTATTGGGGGGAAATGTTGCGGTGACGGCAGAATTTGCAGTGAAATTCTTGACGTGGGACCACTCGCACATGGTGTGTTGTCACTTCATCCACTGTAGTTGTTACAGGAAATTATAAAAAATCATCTCAACAGTCTTTATATTACTATATTATCCCTTTTTGGATCATCAGATTTTTGTGCTCAGGTCTCAGCAATTCTAGTTGTGTGTAATGCTCAAATTAAGTCATAATTCTGAGAAAATTAAAAGAGTGTGGTGTAAATATACATGAATATGTGATGTGGTGGTCAAGTTAAGGGTTGAGAACAGTCAGTAAATAATTTTTTTACCTTGATCATTATAATATTAAGTTTAGTTCACAGCAATTTTGACAACTCAGTGAATCAAACATGATTGTTCCTGCTGTTCAAATGTGAGGATTTGCTGTAATTCTGGTTTAATATAATTATAAATTCAGTATTTTGGGCTTTGGACTGCTGACTGGGGGGGGGCAGCATCTTAGATATCTAATTTCAAAGATTTAGAGACAATGAGACAATAAACAGGTACTAATTTATTGGCTAAATAATGAAAAGATTAATTGACAATGTAAATATTTATCAGTTGCAAACCTGGTCGAGATAATAATTTTTCTCTAGAACTTACAAAATGTTTTCAACAATGTTTTTAAATCATTCAAGTCAATTCAGAAGCAAAATATCTGTTTAGGAAAAAAGGTATTAGATTCACACACAGTATGGCACTGATCAAATTAGTACCCTATAGATTTAAGGAAAAATCTGACACACACTCAAAAAAAAAACCTCCTCGCCATCCCCCTAAATAATCCTCTTCTCATTTCCAAATAATTTCCTTCCAGCTCTGCCCGGAGAGATTTCAGAGACCAGGCATTTTGGTTCTTCAGAGGGCTTCAGCTCTGGAGGGTGAAGGGTCCAGCTCTGTCAACTAACGCCAATGTAAACACAGCAATTCCTTCCCAATTAGAAACGCTAAATGCATTTGACTCGGTGCACTACCAGGGCTGGTCCGTGCAATTAATGCAGCCTCGGTCTCCAATGGCTGCTTCGGATGGCTGGGATGGTTAAGATGTATACAGTTTCAGTTCAAGGCCAGTCACTGGAAGTCTGATTGGGCAGGTTGGACTCATCATGGAAGTATAAACATGAGGTTGGATGGGCGCTTGGCGGTCGGGGTTTTCGTTGGGTCAGCCGTGCTGGGTAGCACCACAGCAGGCCAGGAAGAAATGTGTGGTGGGGAGGTCAGTCGGAGGGGGGAGATTTGGGAAAGAGGAAGCTGCATTTCAGCTGTGCAAACGCTTCAGATTCAACTGTAAAACCAAACAAGATGGTGGTCAAAACAGTGCAGATCTGTACGTAGTGACAGTGAAATACTCACGTACGTCAGATGTGAAATGATTCTGGTTATTTGTGCTATTTGCCTGCTGCCATTTTAAGAGTTTTCATCTAAAATATGTTGTACATGCCAAAGTATCTGAACAGATCGGGATCATATTCATTTAAGACTGAACATGTAGACTGCAACGAATCCCATAAAGAAAACAAGACTCATTCTCATGTTGTCGTTATTTACAGGCACCACTGCAGTCAGTGACCTGTGAAAAAAATACATCTCTGCTGCATGGAAACTGTGATATCTGGAATATGTGGTTGGAGTAAATGAAAAGTAGCAAACAATCAACTTTTTGGCTTTTATCCGCCCGGCTCAAATGACTCAAAGGTTTAACACGGCCATTTTTGGATTACCTTTGGCATGCCAAAACACTATGGGATGAATCCAAATCTATGTGGTTATAGATATTTGTACTTCTACCTTGCATAAATGGGCACTGTGTGTTTATAGCTTAGTTAGAGCTTATACATGCTAATACATGAGTCACTTTCTGTTAAAAAGATCTGTGTAGTATGTTTTTTGTTTTATGATGAGATGCATCAGGTACAAACCTAAAATGTACAAAACCATAGTGCATAATGGAAAAGAACTCTGGCTCTGCAGTTTGGAAAACAGCAAAAACATGCAAGACGGAGATAGAGGACCATTGTTCTCGTCTCCTTTTGTCCAGTGGCCATTGTGCATTGTGTGTTCCTGAGGTGCTGGTTTGCACTATCAGCCCGAGGTGCTCCACTCTCTCAAAGATAGTTTGCTAACAGAGCTTTCACTCCATTGCCTCTAATGAAAATCCATACTAAACATTTAGCTCTGTGTGAGAAAGGGGGGAAATTCAATAAGACACATAACACAATTTATAAATTACAGGAAGAACCAATCGAACCATCGGGCAAAATGGAGAAATGTTTTTGTGTTTGTATTTGTCAATTTTACAACATTTTGTGGGCCACAGCAGCAGCTGCCTGTGTGCGGTGAGCGTAAAGGGACTGAAATCCATTTTCTCGGCCAAAATGAAGTCCAATGCTGTATTTTCATTCAGTCTCCTTTTCCACACTGATTATCAGTCATGCCGCCAGAGATGTCTCCACTGAGGTATTCCCCAAACTAATGGTCGCTCTTGGACAGCACCATCGATAGTAAACTAATCTGCAGCCTGCAAGGCACAGGAAACAGATCTCATTAGCACTCATTGAACTATCTTCCAAGGAAACTTTCATCTTTAGACCACTCTGACAACAAGCCTGAAAGCCAGACTAATGTCACTTACTAGTTCTCGGTTTAATGGCTGACCGAAAAATGCCTAATAGATGGATGGGCTGTTAAAGAGTGAAGTCATCTGTGGGAAGTTGTCTTGTCGTGTTTATGTGCCTGGCTACAATAGTATAAGACGCTTTAGATGCTGGTTAGATATAAATATATATTCATAGAGTCATTAACATCTTCTTGGTAATTATTTGTATAGTAAGTGGGATTTTGTGCCGCATCTTTTTGTTAAAATGAAAATGTTTTGTGGTGACTGGTGCGTTTCTACTTGCTGCTCTTAAATCCATTAGATCTGTGCTGCTTTGCTGAACAGAAACTAGTAAACTCATATTTGGAGTGATGCTTCCACTCTGTGGCTGAAACTAATAAATGCTCCCAAAGTTTGTGGCTGTCGTTGTTCAGTCGGCCACTAGAGGGCGACGTCAAATCGATCGCACCTCCCGCGAGCTTTGCAGATCTCGTTGTTTGTTTACGACCTGCGAGCTTCCTGCCTGCTGCTAGCTTCGTCCTCAACAAGCTAACTGGATTATTAACCTTAAAAAAAAGTCCGCTTTCAAGATGGGATGTGATGGAGGCACGATTCCCAAAAGACACGAGCTGGTGAAAGGCCCCAAAAAAGTCGAGAAGGTGCATTTTCTTTTCGTTGCTTCTCTTTTAAATCTGTCGAAAGCTGTCGGCATTTTGCTAACAGTTAGCCAGCGAAAATGCTAACAGTGTTATTTTTTGTTTGTGGCTGTCTGGAAATTGCTAACTAACCAAGTCAAGTGGTTTTATGTATGTTATTTACTTGTAAACATATATTATATTGACCCTTGTGGCGTTTTGTACACATTAGCCAGCTAAGGCAGCTTTTCAATTTGAACAGTTGCGCCTATTCGTAGTCGTGTAATTTACTCATTGCAGAAATGTTAAGTAACTCCTATTATACGTATATTTGTGCTCTTACAAATGTGCTCATGTGTCCAGGTTGATAAAAATGCAGAGTTGGCTGCCAAGTGGAAATACTGCGCCTTGAGCCAGGAGAGGCTGAAACGTCCCATCGTTGCCTGTGAACTGGGAAGGTGAGAGACATCTTACCTGAGGGTGGCGATGATGATGATCATGATGTGACCCTCAGTAAACACAGCAAAACAGGACACACGGTCATTTCTAGTCTCAACTATCCAATCTCAATGTCTCAACCATCGACTGTATACAGATCTATCCTTATACACAGTCTGTGGTCTCACAGGTTTTTCCTAGTTAGTGTGGAGCAAAATGAATCTGCTTTGTTAAAAGACAACTCTCAGCATTTAAGTGCACATATTCATGTTTAGAAAATATGTAACGTGTGACTAAATATTATCAACCATATATCATGTATGTAATACACATATGTAACTGAAATAAAGTGTGACATCAGCCATTACAATGGGGATTATATGATGTACATAGAGTACACATATCACAGATGTATTGATGAAGTATTCTTACAAAGCTTGGATTGACCACCTCAGTGCAGTTGACCACAGCAGTGATTTCATCCCATACAGCATTATTCTGACCTCCTCTGACAATGTTCAGGCTCCAAATAAAATTAAGTGTTCACTTAAAGTTATGAATCAGCTTTGCTATCACTGGGTTGGACAAGTTTATCATTTTGTCCCGACTGTTACTCCCTAAACTCTGGGAGTAAGGCCTCTAAAGAGAGAATACATAGGAATGTATATGTCTTTTAAATATCTACATATTACAGCACACTACGTCCCTAACATGTTGTCCATATCATGTCTCAGGCTCTATAACAAAGATGCTATCATTGAATACCTTCTGGATAAGTCTGCTGAGAGACCCAATGCTGAGGCTGTGGTTCACATCCGTGGGATTAAGGTATGTCAGTGTTTTCAGATTTCTGTTAACTCTTTTGTACATTTCTTTGTACTGCTGTTCATGTGTATTAGTCTACACCCTCTGCAGGATATAAAGGAACTAAACTTGACTGATAACCCTGAGTGGGAGGGAGAGAGAAGAAATGCTAAAGGTGACAAATATGAGGACATCAACTGCGGCATGTTCATCTGCCCCGTTGTTGGGTTGGAGATGAATGGCAAGCACAGGTAACAAACAGCAGGCAAGGGGTCCACAGCCAACATGTATAATAAAGAGGGTGGTGCCTCAGCACATCCAGTATACTCAAAAAAGGTTCTCCATTCAATTTAGAGATCAAATTTGTGCTTCCACTTTTTTGGAGTCTAGTGCTCATCTACTCGTGTGGGACATTTAGGGACCAGTGTTCAAGATTTAGAGGAATTTATTGACAGAAATCTGATGTTCATAATTGTGTTATACACTGATATAAAATCTAAGCTTAAGGACGTGTGGATATGCTGGACAGACTGAAGATATGGAGGCAAATTTGTGATTTATGATATAGGGCTATGTTAATAAAACTGATGTGGCTTTACTGCTTCCAAATGTTTACATTAAACAAGATTACAAAAATGCACGTTAAAAGAAATTGTATATTACATACCTCATTGTTTCCATTTGCAGATTCTGCTACTTGCAGAGTTGTGGCTGCGTCTTTTCTGACAGAGCCATGAAAGAGGTCAAGACAGAAATCTGCCACAAGGTAAGCAATGTTATCTTTTTACCTGATCACTCTATTCCAACTTTCTTTAATTAACCTATTTTTCTAACTATTAATGTTTTTATTCACTGAATACATATTTAATATTCTCTTTTAGTCTTTCCTTTCAATAAACTGTTCTGCCTTGCTGACCCATAAAATGTTTGGCAGTGATTCTGCTTTTTCATTCACATACAGAAATCTCTCTCTGCTAATGATTGGTAAATAAGGAGCCTTTATATCAATGTAGATAACACACTTGTGGTCTAGCGTTGTCGTGGTTCCAGGTGCGGAGTCTGTTGCTCGGCTGGATAAAAATGTATTATAGCGCTCCCATGCTAGGTTTTGAAATCTCCTAAAATCCTGTGTACAGTAGATCAGTCAAATTTGCCAGCTATTCAGAATGTTATGTAAGTTGAAATAAAAATATGACATGTACACTATCCAAGGTGTTTAAAAAAACAGAAACACAAAACATAGAGAGAACTGTGGAAATCAGTAAACCTATATTTGAGGAGACTGTCTGACCACTATGGCAGACTGTTATCTTAAGAATCTTCCATTTTATCTTGGGAAAGATTGATGTGTTGTTTGTCTACTCAAAACTTACACTTTTGCTTTTCCTACGAGGTTACAATGAGGGGCATGGCCAGTGTTTGAGGACATCCAGGCATTAGCCCCTTTTCAATAATCAACATTGAGTTGCTTCTTTGCAGCAACTTTACGGCCCATTTTTTAATTGTCTACTCTCACTTGCTGTTACCTATCCTCACGGATCAGCAACAGTTGATTCAGCATCACACTGTGCTGGTTGACTCCTTTCTTTCCTGCTCGTTGTCAGGGCGGGAACCAGACCGGGAATTATAAGATCGGAAGGATGATGAGATTTTTGAGGCAGTTGGAAGTCTCGCCGCTTTATTTCTCCACATGTCTCAGCAGTTGTCCTTAGCTAATAAACACCTGTTTTCGCACAACCGCTGGATGTCAACGTCACACATACACAGATTGGCTTCTGTAATTAAAGTGACAGGCTAGGCCTGTAACGTTATGATTATATTCTCGTGATTTTGAGGTTTCACATTGTCATTCAGCCTCTGAAATTACATCCGGGGTTATGCTTAAAACATTCAGGGCCGAAGCCCCAGCCCCAGCAAAATCACCTGGCGACGCCATTGGTTACAATGAATGGATGAATAGAGTATCCGTTTTGTGTCAGTGCTAGTTGTTATGTGTAATCCAAAATGAATTGATGAACTTCTTGATCTCTGAAAACAACAACAGTGGCAGTAAGGAATTTATACAAAGCAACAGTTCTAAACATATTTTTTCTTTGGTAAAAAATATGTTTACTTTGGTAGGAAGGGCACTTATTGCAAGAAAGGGCGAAGAGGAAGTGGTTTAAGTCAAAAGTGCGTTATAGTCTGCACATACATGCTGCAATTCCCCATGTAGCTTAATTCAGGTTTATACATTTTTCCTGCATGCCTTTGCTGTTAGTAGAAATAGTTTTTGTATTTTTTGGCATTATTTCTGTCATTGTTGTTCAAAGCAGAAAGGGATCACGCTCCCAGATAACTGTAGAACAATACATTTTTACTCTTTTATTCATCAAGTGTCTTTCCTGCCTCTCTGCTCCACATGGGAATTCCCACAGAAGCAGGCATGTGAACCCTGACCTGTTCATTTTAAGTAACCTAAAGCTATGCCTGTAATTTCTCATGCACGGGCTGATATTATTATAAGATAGGAGACAACAGATGATATCTAGTCACCGTTGTTATTTCTGTCAACGTGAAAGCATCTCTGCACAGATCAGTTGTTTGACTTTGCCAGAAATAGGGCCTGAGACCATCAGAAAAATGGCAATGCTTCTTGTGGGAAACTGACTCAGTCTACAGAGATTCTTTCATCGATAGGCTTTTTAGGAAGAACACAATTCCTCGCATTTATAGCCAGTGACATTTAGTCTGACCTTGCCTGCTTCGTATTCAGTCTCACTTTTGGCTGCCGCAGTCTAGACCGTTATTGGCAAACTTGATGAAATGTGCAACTTAAGTTATAGGTTTACATTTCTGAGCAAAACTACAAAACTACTGATAGCGCAGAAATCAACCATAGTTATGTTTAACTCCTACAATAAACACATTTTTTGGAACAGTGCTGTGGAAAGTGATATCTCTTTAGGTTTTAATGTATTTACAGATTAGTTTTATTGTCCCGGGGAATATGAACACTCTTTCATAGCACTGTACATCACAGGGCGCATAGCGCCTGTGGTTCTCAAATAATTGAGCAAGGTGCCGGCGGGGGCATGAGAGACGCCAGCTGGGGCCCGAGAGGCGCGTGGGAACTAGTTGCTGAACGGAGGAATACGTCGCCACGCGCGTGGATAAACGGTGTGTGTTAGGGGTTAGGGTTATGCCGCTTTTCCACTAGTACCTGATAGTACCTACTCGGCTCGCCTCGGCACGGTTGTGTTTCCATTACAAAAAA
>JBAJHX010000096.1:8321757-8354313 GCA_037176925.1 Amniataba percoides
GGCTCGCTTGGAACCCCGGCCGAGCAGGTACTACGATAGTACCTGGTACCAGGTACTAAAGCGTAGTGGAAACGCGCGCAAACCGTGTCGACCGAGTCGAGTCGAGCCGAGTAGGTACTAGTGGAAAAGGGGCATTAGTCTTGTTTAAATGTTACAAAATGAATGAATAAACTACACTTGGAAATTGTTGTGACAGAAAATAATTGAGAACCACTGCCCTAGCGAGACATTCTCCAGGGTTTCTATTTCTGCAAGTACAAGGCGTTTGCTGAAGCTGTCGTAGTTGCATTGCGTGGGATGGCCTCACAATCAAGCTTTAAAAAGCTGGATGTGGGAAGACCTATTATCCTGGTAGAAGCGATGGTTATTCACACTACTGTGACCTGTTTGTGACAGAACATGTCTTGATGAAACCAGTGGAGCAGTAGAAGCGGATGGTGGAATAATAGGTGTGATGGATCTGAAGTGACAATTCATAACTGCTTCCTGACTCTGGAGATGTTTTAAGTCTTCAATGGAGGTCAGGTTGGCATCAGTGATTCACTCTGCAGTCCTGAATGACCTCTTTAGTCTGGTCCTGGCTCAGAATGTACATCCTCTGCTGGGCTTTTTTCCTGATGGTGTCTATGTTGGATGCTCCACTTTAGGTCTTGGTGTTGTTTAGTATGGTGAGGAATTGGTTTGTCCATTGTCATCTCCACAATTTTGAGCATGTTAAGCTGTGTTGATTTAACCAGAGGGATAGTTGTCCAGCCTCAGGTCTCATGAGATACAGTTGTTGTTAGTGTAGAATAAGAAGTGTTGTTGGGAGAATACAAACCCCTGGGGTCCTTGATATGATGTTCCCCAGCCTCACCTGCTGACTAAACTGAACTGTGCTTCTTTATGTTAACATAACACTTTAGTAAAACTAACCTGCTAATCAAAGTGCTGAGAAAATTTTCATCCAAATGTGGATGTACAGTAAAAGCCACGGTGCCTTCTCTGAATTCTCTTTGCTTTATTTTGTTAACTGAAAAGCTTTTTAGGCAGTCAAAAGAAGAAAAAGCTTACACGAGCCATATCTGAGAATGTGAAATGATTTTAGGAATAAATGACCAGTACATTTTCACTTCATCCAACCTCTGCTGTACTTTTTGTGTTGTGGCAATCAGTGCACTAACACACTAAACTGAGATTGTGGACATTGTGAACATAACATCTTTTTAATGTCAGCATGTTGCCCGTAGACTCCTAATGTTGTTTTAAAAAGCAAACATGACCAGCTGGATTTTTTCCATTCATTTCATTGTCTTTATTTGTTTGTTTCATCTCACAGTTTCATAAATAGACAGATACATCTGTTAACAGTAGCAGTGTGGCTGAGTCTGCACAGTGCATCATCCTGCTCTCAACTCAGTTTTTCCTGGTCACATTTTTGACATTCACAGCCACTGAACGAGTGCAAATTATCAGAACTGCATGTAGCCCAATTTTTGTTGAGGACATAGAATAATGACTTCATGCAGCTGTACTGATGTTGAAGTAGCTGCTGTTTGAGTTGCTCTGTGTGGCCAGCAGCCATGATGGCTCTATGGGAACGGTTGCCTGGTTAAACACCTTGTTCCTGTGCCACTGTTCCAGGCAGTCCAGTGCCTCTGGAAAGGTATTCCTCTCAAACTTATTGGCAAACATGCTGTTCCTGTTGATGATCCATGGCAGGTCTTCGACTCCATAGATACAGATGTCTCGTACGTAATGCCCTGGAAAATGACAACAACAATCTTGCTCTTTTATTGCGGGGCTGACTCTGCTTAGCAACAGAATTGTACATTTCAAACCTTTAATGATGCTCTGTATGTGTCTGAGTAGGTTTGTGTGCTTCTGCTGTGGTTTTGTGATGATTAGATATAGATTTTATGTTACATAAACTTCTATTTTCTTTTATCATTAATTTGTAAAATGTCATAAAATGCAGACTAAACCTTGAGAAGAGGAGTAGGTCATATCACATAAATCCTCATATCAGTCATCTTATCTTTTGTTGAGTAAATCTTGTGGCCTTCTATAGTAAATCCTGTCCTGTAATCCTGTCTGGAGCCAAAGAGTGAGGAGCGGGCAGTTTTTATGTACAGGGGAGGTTTATGTTAGGAGAAGATGAACTGATTCTTGTTTGTGTATTTAACAGTATGTTTACTTTACTGTAATATTTCAAAATGTGTGAAAAAAAATAATAATATGCAGTTGAAGAAGATTTGTATAATTTAAGATAGAGAATAGATAAGCTTTATTGTACAGGAATTAATCAGTACAATACTACATCATAATTATTACACACATATTTTGGTACTGTACCTTTGCAACCATTGTGTGTCCTTCCCGCTTGATCCCTCCACTTAATTGCTCGGATGTCTCCTGACCAGCCTCCGTCTAAGTGGCCGCCTGGAGCGTCTTCAAAAATATAATTAGATCAAGTGAATCATTATTATTGAATCATAAGGATTTACTTAGCTTGTCTGCTATTACCACTTCCATTGCGTGGGAGACAGCCCTGTACGCTTATAGAAAAACCTCAGCGAGGCGGTTATGTACTGTGGTGGAAAGATTCTCTACATGCGTGCGTGTGTCAAAACAGCATGTTAGACCTCTTCCTATTTCCTGTAAACTGAAACAGTTTTTTCTTAAACACTTGTGCAAAGATGACATTTATGCTTTTCTGAAGTGCAACGTCTTCTTCACCTCGGTGATATGAATTATTATCCCTCTCCTCCAACTAAGAGCCATGCACAGCCACTTCTCTAAGCTTTTCTATGGGAAGCATTCACAGAGCTTGAATTTGATCATCACATGTATCATTTTTCAAGTATAAAACAGCCTTCTGAATACCATAAAACAAGTATTAAGTATATTTATCATAGCCTTATTTGGAAAATGGAAACCAAATTGCTGACCTCTCAACAAAATGATCAATATATGTTTATCCATTGAAGTCTGTTAGGGTTCAGTGTAAAAGTTATAGCGTGGACATTTAGAAAGGGCTTCTCAGCATCCTGTGGCCTTATTTTCACATCGGGACAGGTTTGTTTCTACTGTTTGTTACACTTTATTGACTTTGGGGAAGTAAGTGTAATGTAAACCTCTTGTATTTAAACCACCCTCTTTAGGAGCACAGAGGGACTAATTTAATTTTTGGTCAGCAACTAGATCAAGACCAGGCTTGTCTTCAGGTGTAGGTTGAAAACAGTCCTTGTAGTGTACCTCAAATTTTACCCCTTGAGATTTGACTTGAGCGTTATTCAAGTAAGAGAATGACAGCAACTACGGGTATGTTAAAATGTTCAGTATACAGGGAATTAGAAGGGTACTGATGCAATATTATTGAAGACAACTGTTCATCATCACTTTCAATGTTGATATAATTATCTTAATTTTAAGCACTGTATGTGGTCATTAAGTTCATATGCTCTACTTTGAAATTTGTCTCTTCAAAGAAACTATGATATACATAAAAACAGTCAATCTTACAATGACTTTCATTTTCCAGTGTTTTTAAATGCTATTGCATGTTATTTGGCACTTTGCTATGGTGTGATTGCTTCAAGTTCACTGTCATTTGAAACAGGCAGCTTACCTTTAATGTGGTTGAGGGTCACAAAGTAGTGCTCATCCGGACTGAACGTGTCTTTGGACCACTCCAAGAGGTCGTGGGCTACTGGGCTTTTCAGAATAAAATCTACAAAATCTCTGGTCAGAGCATAGTAGGCTGTTCCAAAATAAATTTGCAGATTGTGTGGAGGAGGGCTTTTTCTTAGTCCGAACCCGTTTAGAACTACATGTGACCCTGTGATCTCCCTGTGCTGGAACGCTGTCCTGTGCTTCATATGTATCGGCTGCTTTACCCCAGGCGTCATATTTCTGTCCCTCCACTCTTTGCTCTGCATGTACCTCACCAGCTCCAGGTTGCTCTTGACAGGGAAATCCTGTCCACACAGATTCATCACCTTCCTCCATTGTATCTTGGACTTTGCTAGGTCTTCCATGCAGTTCAAGTCCGCTTGTAGTCGGGAAAACCCAGCATATGTTACTATCTCGCTGCGGCTGGAGAGAAACACATTTTCAAAGCAGCTGACCAGCTTCCGTACAGCCTCCTGGTACTCAGTTGGGGCCTTGGCATCTACGTGAATACAGTAGACATTTTGCGGCATGTAAATGGCCCGCAACAGGCGCACAAAAAGCTCCAACTCCTTGTGAACTGTCACAATGAATGCTAAAGGGTAGTCCTTCTCCTCACGACTCAGAGGTCTTGTGATAAAGTGAAGGTCTCTTGTCAAATCAGAACACTGCAGGTGATCATTCTTGATATAGCTTTCCACCTATCGACAGAAAGAAAAGATATATTATCACCACAGCTCACACTTCTTACATTTGCTGGTATACTTCTCCAGCCTGGTCACAAATGCTGTGTCAACATGTGATGTGGTAGATTACTTTTCTAGCCTGATTAATTTTCTTAATTTCTTATTTTACACTCTTTTTTTTTTTTTAGCTTACCACTACCACAGAATCCTGATTGAGCAGAAACATGTTCCCCAGTCAAATATATGAGTGAAAACAAAATTTTCCATTCATTGCTCTGACTGCTGAATGCTGAATAATACGTCAAGCTCCACTGCACTGTAAAGAATACATTTTAGAAATGCATTAAGCAAGGATGTATGTTTATAAAGAACCGAACATACCTGGCAGTCACGGCGGTACCATTTTATTCCTTCCTCCATGCCGGGCAGTAAAGGTTTACATTCAGCAGAAAAGGGCCGGCAGCTTAAAGGATCCAGGGGCCTGGGTTCTGTAGGAATCCTAGTCCTCAAGTAAATGACTGAACATATAATAATACTTATCCCCAGGCACAACAGGAAGCTGCATTTTGTCCCTTCAAGCTGGCGCATAATATCTCTGCTTCACCGTATCTCGACAGCACCACCACAGATAAAACTCCTACAAAAGAAGACAGATTGGTTATTTGCAGGAGGGTCTGAGACCCATGAGGGATATAAAATAGGGTGAAATATGTAGGTTAGCACTAATTGATGATGCCTGTTTTTAGCTCAAGAAATGTAGTTTAGTGTACTGAATTTAGTCTATGAATGACTTTCCTATTGTTATCTGAGAGGTGGTGCATAACTGGCAACACACTGTCTCTGGCTTTCTGAAATAGAATATTCAAAAGAACATTCCTGAAGTATGTTTGATTTTAACTGGTCTTCTTTTAGTCAGATTTTTATAATAATGCAAAGTAATAAATTCCACCTGTCCTTCTTGTACTGTGCACCCCAGCCGAACTAAGTAACAACTGAACAGCCAAGCAAACAATGAAAGGAAACTACTGTGCAAGATTTAGGCGCAAAGGATAGAGAAACTTACATATGTTAACATACATATAATATATATATCATGCATATAATCTATATTATGCATACATTTATTATAATAATATAACAATTTCAGTCATTAAAGTTTTGGCATAAAAACTTTAATTTCTCCTTGAAACAAATTTTAAAAGCAGCGCTAAAATGGTTAGTGAGCTGATTAATCAAGAAATTGATCATAAAATGTATTATACTAGTATTAAATAATGTTGACGATCAGTCTGCTCATGTAAAATAAAAAAAACCAAATAATTTCCTTTGTGTATTAGTAAATTAACAGTCAAAAATTGGGAAATATTTTGAGATAAAAGTTTGCATATTTGAGAAAAAAGTTTAATTTTTTAATTAATTAAACAATTTGTTTGTTAGTTTTAATCCACTAAAAAATAAATTGCCAAAAAATGGTTTACAACTACAAAAGCAATGGCAGCTTTAATTGAAATATAAAGTACAGATTGACTAACCAGGCCTGGGCCGATCATCTGATCATCTAAATACTCAGGAATTCTTCACGAGCTACATGTTACAAGGTACAACAGATAGCATTAAATAAACAAACAGCATTTTTTCTGAGTTATGAGGGTACACAAAGGCTCTCAGACTGACCAGAGAATGGTTGAGAAGAGGGCAGTAACCTCATGATAAGTGTGATAAGTGTCTGACAGTTTCCACCCATGAGGCCAGAACAGTCCAGGCTGAAATGAAGTAGTCTGCTGATTTTGTGGACTGGTACTCTAAATTTAAAACCCTCTGTAATACTCGAGTGTGAAATGAAACATAATGTAGGGTACAACCACTCACAGTTTAACCAGTGAGCTGTTGAGCTCATGTCATAGCAGGAAATTCTTTGTTGAGCTGAGTGTGAGAAAAAAATATTTTTTTATGCTCTGCAAAAAAAGGATCTTACAGTCCAGTTCCTTCTGCAGAGTAGAGAACAATGCCCCTGAGAACTGTTCTTAATCCCACGTTAGCGAAGCGTCCTCATTTGAGTCCCCCTGTTGTTAAAGCCCTGTTGTTCAGTACCAAAGGTACAAATATCCATGGAGGCTGCCATGGAAATGTGTGTATCTAACCTACTGACGACAATGGTAGAGATTTCCCATCACCAAAAGCAACTACGGCCTAACATGCAAATAAGGAATACGCTTGCTGCTCGCTTTCTGTTCACTGCTCATTCAAACACTTCTGTAGGGTTTGACAATCGTCTTTCCACGTTTCAGACATTTATTTTGAGATTACATCAACCTTCATCTTTTGTGTTTGCTGTTTAGATTAAAGATCTAAAGCTTATATCAGTGTAGCCCATATAAACAGTTACAACAGATATAGTAAAGACAGAGTGCCAAAAACAGGACAAACAGTTCGAGTTACCTTTAGTCTGCAGTTGTTATGGCGAAGGAGTGAAGCGCTTGACCTCCGTTCTGATCATTGTCACCCAAACAGCTGCTCTGAGCTCATTACTACGATCCATCCCGAGTCCGGTGGAGAGCACAAGTAATTTCCACTGGCGCCATCAAAACAAGAACAGCAGCAATAGCAGAAGCAGTAGCAGCAGCAACAGCAGGAGGAGGAGTATCTTCTGGTATATGTTTGAGCTAAATTTGGTTGTCAGGACTGTTGTCGTTGTTGTTTCTGGCAGGAGGGACCTGGGAGGCTGTGCTCTCTAAGACTGAGACCCTGCCTGAGTGAGAGCGAGGGCTTTGCGTTTTTTTGTTTTTTTTCTTCTCTACTTGCCTTCATAGCTGATTAAGTCATGTCCCCCCCTCTCCCTCACATCCCCACGGGACACGAGGCCCATCCCTGCCTGGTTACCAGCAATAACACCCACGCTCACACCTGACACACGCTCCCACCTCACACACTGTCTATCCCTAAGGCTTCTTCCTCTCTCCTCCCCCATTCAGTTTCCTACTCACTTGTGTGTTGCATCTTCCTTTTTTTAATCTTCTTGCTTTCCATTTTTTTCTTCAAAGCCTTTTACCTGTGGGTCTTTTCTTCTTTTTTTCCTCTCAAATGGATTTTTTCACTTCATCTGCCCATATGGAGGTGCACACATTGAATTATCCGCAGCGTCTCTCCGCCGACCGCCGTCTCTCTGTCTCGTTCACTTTCTCATTGCCCCGTCAAGCAGCTGGTTTAGTGCTGATGCGAGCAACTGTGGTTAACTTGCTCACTGACTTGATGATACAGTGCTGTGCTCACCCGTGGCCTGTGTCATTTCTGATAATGGCAACAGCAGAGTGACTGACTTCAGAGCAGCGGCCACAGTTTGTTTGCTGCATGGTCAGCTTCTGAGATTATCCCTCTTGTGTTGAACAGAGCACATGGCCAGAGTTCACAGCCACTGAGCCTGCATTACGGCAACACAATAGATCCTCTGCTGGTTACTCGGGGGTTTAATATTTGTGTTTGTATATGAGTGTTTTTCCCTCTTTTTGTGTGGTGGAAAGTTAGAATAATACACTACTATGAATTTAAGGTTCTTGGTCATCCATTCTTGGGTAAGCCTGTTTTGGAGAAATGCATTTAGGCCAAGTATTCTATAGTTACCAAGGTTTGTTAAAAGGGAAAAGTTCCTCATTCCTTTCATGCAGGTAGTAAGATATCAAATAATGTACCAGTCCATTAAACTAGATGCAACAACACACAGCTGTATTTTTGGCTTGTAGAATTAACACCATGGTGATGCTGCCTGGGTGTTTAGCATGTCTGTCTTACATGATATTTGGTCTGTCTTACTGACTGACTGATTAAATTTATTTCTCTCTGTTTCACTGTGTTTTGAGTTTCGCTTATCTCCCTGAACACACCAAAAGCTGCCTGCTTGCAAGGACAAAGCTGTGCCAAGGGGAGGACTTGACACATGATGTTTTCCAGTTGTGTGGAACGCAATCTATCTCTAAAAAAATGAATGATGTATGCAGTTGCGTATGGAAATGACTTTTTTTTACCATTTGCCATTTCAGTCTACCGATCCCTGCCACAGATATCTCACAAGCAAATTTTAAGATTTGCATTTCTTTTCAAGTCAAAGTAGGATGACCTGACTAAGCACGGTTTTTGGAGTTTTCACTTAATCGTGCATTAGACGTGGACAAATGTGTTACAGCTTTCACATATGATTTTTGTGTAGTTGAATTTGAGTGATGCCTTTCTGGAGCTGACTTAACCTTTACAGAGAATGCCATCTTAAAACCGGCCTAACACCATAAAAATGTATCTGTGAAATTTATGCTTCAGTGTAGCGGACTGGGAAGATCAAGGCACATTGAATGTCAGTCACGCACAGTAAATAAGCAGCTTAAAAGAATTTATCATAGGACTACTAAAAAATATAGTTACAAAAACAAAGAAAATGTTATTTTCCAGTGTAACTGTATATTGTGATATAACAAATAGCTGTATAAATGTATCTAAAAGTATTTATTACAGTCAACTTTGTTCCACTTCTGTACTTTGGACATAACTCACAACATAGCAGCAAACTTCGCATCCAGTCATTTGGTTTTTAAATTTCTGCACATCACATCTTAGTGATATATAAGAAGAATATAAACTGCTTTCACATAAATTTTTACATCTACTATAAAGGTGCCTCTCTTATGTGAGTGAGTATTTCTTACCTGGGCTGTCATGTTTGTCTTTTTAGTGCGGGGACCCGTTTAAATTGGATGATGTTGTTGTGCTTAATGGAACAAAAGAGGAGGTGGAAAAGCTGAGGGAGAAGATGGACGAAAGGCGGTCTAAAGCCAAAACTAAGGTGGGTGCTCAGAGTTGAATAAAGTATAAAAACAAAAATATAAAAAATTTTGATTGAATTCATGGCAGTAATTTGTTACCTGTATATTTTCCTTCCTGTTTTAGAAATCAAAGAAGAACAAAGCAGCTGAAACTGTGTCCACACCATCAGAATCAAAAGGTTTGTGTCAGGTCTGGTTGGGGCATCATATATCGTTGTTCAGGCAAATGTGTTTAGCATTTACATAAACAAAACCAAGCAGCTAACCCCCGCCAGAACATTTACCCCTTTATTCAAATAGTGTTTTGAATGTGCTGTTGTGTAGTTTTCTGGGTTATTGATTAATATTTATAACTTTTCTTGCACTAAATTTTACTTTACACTTGTTTTAATTATAAATACGGAAGAATACATTTGTTTTAAAATGACACTACAGAATGTGACACCACCATCTGCCACTGAAACTTTAAATTAGAGTACAGTAGTACTATCGACATTGATGATGCATGTAATGTGTAAGTCACCTTGCGATCATTAGGGCAAATGTGCTCACATATCAAAGTTTCTCTATGTGACAAATCCCACGTACTTCTCACAGTGACCTGAATTTTTCTAGGCTTTTTCACACCAGTGATGTAGTCACAGAAGGTGTAGTGGCCTTGTTTTGGATTAGTCATAGGGTTCAGTCTTATTTGTAGCTGTCCCATAAATATGAGTATATGTGTCATAACCTTTCCGTTTCATTTTATCTAATCAGCCTTATAAACGGGGAGTCTGGGACATATTTTTGGGGAAAAAAACAAGACTCTTCTATGTGTTCTTAGGTATTTTGGATTAAAAACAGATGACTTCATTCGTGCTGTGGCTTTGTTTCTCTCCTGCATCTTCCCGAAGTCCACTATGATACTCATTCATCTTGCTGACATTCAGACAGATGTTGTTGCACAAACTCCACTTCCATGCACACAAAGAAAAGAGTAGTTTTATTCCAAAAGATGTCACTTTAAAATGGGGAATCTCTGTTTTACATTTTTTTGTTTTTTAACACGAAGGGATAATCAATAAGCATAATTAGATTTCCACTACTGTAACTTGACTATAAATGCAGAGCAATGAGTTCAACATTTCAAATTTACTGCATCACATCAACTTTTTTTTTTTTTATTTCCCACCCCATCAGGGCTGTGATTGGTTAGTTCAGACACTATTGACCAGTGACTTTATGAAATTAATGTTTCAGCGACACTGAGCTAGCCAAACCGAAGCCCTGCTTATCTCTGTTATATCCCTGTTGTCCTCTGTGTGACTGTTTCAGCTGCTAAACCTTGATTAACGGTTGAACTGGTCACTCATCATCCTCGAGCTTTCAACACCTCTCTGTCATATTTTATCCACCTCTGCTCTCTACCAAAATAACACTTAACAGAGGTTGGGAAGGGTTGGACTGGACTGAGAGAGGCTGACAGATGTAATACTCACTCACCTGGGCCTGTTAGCCACACAGCACGTTGTTATTTTTATTTAAGCTTGGGCTGGGATTTATTTAAAAATATGGAGATTTTGCTTTGCATTGGCCCCAGCTGTGCAGAGGCCCAGTGTGAAAACTCCCTGTGCTCCTGTTGGCCACTCTGGCCTGAATACATGGAAGAGCTCAGACCTGTTTGCAGGGGTCGAACCCCTAGAAATATGTGAAGTAATAAATATGTGATGTGTAATAAATCTTGACCGTTATGGTCTAATCTAAAACATCACAGACTCTCTAAAAATGGTAGAGAAAAGTAAAAGCAGTTAATGGAATAATGACTTGAATGAGGTGTGTCTCTATGTGTGTGTCTACGAACTAAAACCACAAGACCATGTTTTTTACGATGGAGAGGCTTTGTGGTTTTGTTTGGGTGGAGCTAAAAGATGACATTCTGAGAACTGAGACAGAGAGCAGTGGTGTAACTTCCTGCTTGGTTCCTTGTCTGCATAGTCAGGCAGCCCACCTCTCAAGTGAAGTGAAAGAGGCTGACGTTTTCTGTTACCCAATTTAGAAGCATGAGTGAAACGGTTTTTGTCTTATTGTTTCAGATGAAACACACTTGTGTGTACAGTTTATTTGAAGAAAATGTACTCGGTCTTGTTTCTTCCTGCAGATGACAAACTGTCTCCACACGAAGATGGTGCTGGCAAGAGCTCACAACAAAATGGCGGTGAAAGCAGCCAGTCAGGTAGAAAACCACACTTTCTGTTTCATAAGTGCAGACAAAAAAACCTTCACCAAACACTAAATCTGAAAGTGGCACTAGTGTTGAGCTTTGAACGTCTGGCGGAATCACTGTAAGGATTCATCCCCAACTTCAAATGGCATGGCAGTCAGCCTGAAAGAGAAGTGCTTAAAATTAAGATAGTTTAAAAAAAGATAATACACAGGTTTATGTGTACAGTTGTGCATCAGGTTGTGCATCCTCTGAGGACCTTAAACTCCAAGAAAAAAAAAAAACATTGGCTTGGTGCCAAATCGAACACAAAATCAATGCAAACTATGCAAATGAGGTCCAGTGGCCTCTTTTTCATATCCCCTACTTTCTGTTTATATCCTCCTCCTTTTTAAAATGTTCTCATTCTTTCATTTGTTTTTCTTTCTTTCTCTCTTCATTCCGCTTTGTTTTTTCCCCTCCATCACCATTTGTTATTTCACCACCTAGCTGTGGCCGGACCCTCTGGATCCTCCAGCTCTTCCAAAGACACCAAGTCTTCCACTTCCTCCACCACCAAGAGGTCCATCCAGGACATGACGGAGAAGTCGGAGGCCTTCAAATCTCTGTTCACCACCCACAGCTCCGCCAAGCGCACCAAAGACCAGACATCCAACTGGGTCACCCACACCCCCTACCACTTCTAATAACTCTAGTAACTGCGAGCAAAGATCACCATTTTTAGATCGCACCACAGATTGTGACCCATTAAAGACTCATTTCCAATAAACCTAGTTTTACACACTCACACACATACAGACCCTCTCTCTCACACACACGATTAAATAAGTAACTTTTGGGGAAATTACATAGACATACATGAATTTGGTGGATTTACCCTAAACTTAACCTGTGACCCTGAAATCAGCCTTTTCCGAATTAGAGACACGGCTCTTGTCTCCCGTTGGGCAAGCCATCCCCAGTGAACTGGTCTCGAGTCTGAAATGTGTCCCTGAAAGCAGAATAAGTCACACACACACATTCACACTTACATGTATATTACCCACATGACCTCTAATAATGTCACCAACATGTGGACTCCTTCCTAACTTGTCTCTTCAGTCTCCCAGTAGCTCAGTGTTTACATGTTGTGAACATTTTGTTAATGGCTCCCCAAGCTGTTCAGGCTCTTTGTTTTGAAACCTAATTCCTCCCCCATGTATTGCCCCCAGCATCTCCATGTTCTTAGTCACAGGCGCTTTGAGAGTTGACGCCAGGTTAACTTGATTATCTCTGTCACTCTGCTGTCTCCTAGTGGACAGAGCGCAGCTTTTTAAAATGATTTCTCCAGAGCTCAAACCGTTCCAGTAGCGTCCCATATTGGCTTGATTTCCCTCCTCAGTACAGAAGCTCCACATCTTTCTTACTGTGTTATTCCTGTTTTTCGTAATGATTGTCTATGAATGAACACATGTAGGTCATTTGTTCTGTTTTTTTGTTTGGCCCATATTTAGTCTTTGTAGAATATATTTAACTTGTCTAGAAGATGGATTTCATGTACAAACATACAACAGGCTCAGTACATCAGTGTTTTTTGTTAAAAAAAGGAAAGGTGCTTCAAGCCTTTTCAGGAGATCTTTAGCATGGAAAATGACTACATAGCTCGACATTTTCAGTTTAATTCAATAGCAAAATGTAGTGAAATTGAAATTTCATATTTTCTACACACTCTTTTTCTGTTCTTTTTAAAAGAGATTAAAAATGTCTTTTTTGCAATTGGCCAGACAGCCATTTCTTTTTCACATGTACGAGCAAATTAAATGTTCAAATAAATTTCTCTTCACTCCTTTTTTTTCTTTCCTCACTAGGAAATTTCACATATTACATCTATTATATGTTCCATCTTTTAATATAAAGCTTGGTTACACAATGCTATGTGTAGAAGGGAGAGAAATTACCTGTGATGACAGCAGCAACAACAACTCTCAACAACCTGTTGTGCCCTTCAAGGGAAAATTCACACCAAAGACTAACTATAAAAAGCTCCTATTACGTTGCAGAAGCTTACACGTGTTTACACTGAAAGTGTGAAAATAACATCTGTTGTGAGGTCTAGTGTTCAAAGTGCTGATCCAGAGACACAGCTGGCAGTAACTCTCTAAAAATTACTAAAAACACACATTGTCCTGTTGCTTGGTTGCTGTCACACATATGGTGTTGCTTAGATGTCCTCTAATGATGTAGGAGATTAAACAGGAGCTTCTGATGAAATAATCCAGTGATGCAGCAAAATAGTTTATTTAGAAGTGACGCTATGATCCAGTAAAAATGCTCAATTACAAGTAACAGCCCTGCCTTTTTTTAGGCAAATGGCAGTTTTCTTCCTTCCAAGTTTCTCTTTGCTCACCTTAATTCTTGAGTTACACATGTGCAGGAGAAGGATGTCATGACACTATTCAGATTAAGAAGAAGCCATTACTGATCCAATATATGACTTAAACAAACTTGATCTGAAAATTTGAACCTCCAGAAAATAGTCTTTGCAGTGAAGCAGTATTCACTCAAAAATGGCCAGAATTAATATTCACATATTCACAAAATGGATTTAAAAGGAAAAGATGAGATTACAAAAAGGGTAAAAAAATATATCAGACTCAAATCAAATTTAAATATACTCTGCCTGGCCAAAAAAAAAAGTCACCACCAAAAAAAAATAAAAGGTCACACACTCATTGGGCTGCCTTTAGCTTTGATTACGGCACGCATTCGTTGTGGCATTGTTTCGATAATCTTCTGCAATGTCACAAGATTTATTTTCATCCAGTGTTCATTAATTTTTTTTTTATTTAATTTGATGATGGTAGAGTCTGATCGCTGCTCAAAGCCTTCTCCAGCACATCCCAAAGATTCTCAATGGGGCTGAGGTCTGGACTCTGTGGTGGCCAATCCATGTATGGAAATGATGTCTCATGCTCTTTGAGCGCAATGAATCCTGGCATTGACATCTTGGAATATGCCTGTGCCATCAGGGAAGAAAAAAAAACCCACTGATGGAATAACCTGGTCATTCAGTATATTCATGTAGTCAGCTGACCTCATTCTTTGAGCACATACTGTTGCTGAACCTGGACCTGACCAACTGCAGCAGAGACTTAGACTTAACTTTATTGACCCCTCTGGGATGACTCCCTCATGGAAATTTAAAGCAACCTCAGATCATAGCACTGCCCCCACAGGCTTGTGCAGTAAGCACTAAGCATGATAGGGATAGGTGCATCACTTCATCTGCCGCTCTTCCTACCCTGATGCATCCATCACTCTGGAACAGGGTAAATCTCATCAGACCACATGACCTTCTTCTATTACTCCAGAGTCCAATCTTTATGCTACCTAGCAAATTGAAGCCTTTTTCTCAGGTTAGCCTCACTGAATAGTGGTTTTCTTAAGGCTACACAGCTGTTCAGTCCCAATCCCTTGAGTTCCCTTCGCATTGTGCGTGTGGAAATGCTCTTACTTTCACTATAGCCCTGAGTTCTACTGTTGTTTTTCTTCAATTTGATTTCACAAAACGTTTAAGTGATCACCGATCACGATCATTCATCCATGTCTTCCTTAAAGATGGTGGGTTCCCACAGTACTTCCAGTTTTTAATAATGTATTGAACAGTTCTTAACCCAATTTTAGTAGTTTCTGCAATCTCCTTAGATGTTTTCTCTGCTTTATGCTTGCCAGTGATTTGCCCCTTCTCAAACAGACTAACATCTATTCCACAACCACAGGATGTGTCTTTCAACATGGTTGTTTAAGAAATGAGAAGCAACTCATTTCAGCAGTTGGGGTTAAATAACTTCTTGCCAGCTGTAGTAATCATCCAATAACTTCTGCCCATGCAGTAATTATCCAATAGGAGGCTCGTACCTATTTGCTTAGTTAAATCCAGGTGGTGACTTTTCTTTTAGCCAGGCAGAGTACGTACAAACATATAAGCATGTGTGTATTTATATATACCCTGTGTGCACAATTATTAGGAAAGTGAGTGTTTTGACCATATTGTTATTTTTATGTATACTTTCCAACTCCAAGCTGATTCATACTGAATACCTGTTGGATTTAAACATACTAGGTGATGTTAATTTGTGTAATGAGGGAGGGTGTGGCCTTAGGAGTTCAACACTCTATATCAGGTGCGCACAATTATTAGGGCACTTCTTTTCCTTTGGCAAAATGGGTCAGAAAAGAGATCTATCAGACATCTTTCAGAGGGATGCAGCACTCTTGAAATTGCCAAGATATTAGGATGTCACCACAGAAACATTGCAAATATCCAAAAAGGTCGCAAGAAATGTGTTAAGGAGAGAAAAAAAACACAAACATCCCAAGATTTGAGAACAATCAAATGTGAAGCAGCCAGCAAACTTGTTCTCCTCCAGTGCTGTACCTACCTGGAGTGTCCAGAATTACAAAGTGTTCAGTGCTCAGACACACGGCCAAGACAAGAAAGGCTGAAACCCGACCACCACTGAACAAGACACAGAAGTTGAAATGCCACAACTGGGCCAAGAAATATCTGAAGACAGATTTTATCGACTGATGAGATGAGAGTGACTCTTGGACCAGATGGTTGGTCTGTGGCTGAATCAGCAATGAGGTCCACTCCGACTCAGACAGCAGCAAGGTGGAGGTGGGCTGGAATGATTAAAGATGAGCTCATTGGAACTTTTCAGGCTTAAACCTACTGTCAGTTCCAAAATACATTTTCTTCAAATAGTGATAAAGGAAAATCTTTCAAGAAGATCATGATTTTTATGCACCACAGTACTCCACTGTGTGGCCAGCCAGTAAAGGCTTAAAAGATGAAAGAATAATGACATGGCCCCCTTCCTCACCTGACCTAAACCCTACTGAGAACTTGCGGGCCCTTTTCAAAGTGAGATGTACAGTGAAGGAAAATCGTACACCTCTCTGAACTGGTTGTGGTTGCTGCTGCTCAAAAATTTGATGGTCAAGTGATTAAGAAACTGACAGACTCCATGGATGGAAGATTTTAGTGTTACTGAGAGGAAGCGTGGCTGTCCTGGTCACTAATAGTTGCCTAATAATTGTACACACACAAACATTCTCATACAAAAGCCTAAACCTCACTTTCACTTCCTTAAAATGAATCAGTTTAGCTATTTTGTTTACTATTTAAAAAAAATAATAAAAGAAAAAGTATATTATTTTGCTGTGAACTGCAGTGGTGTAACAACTATAAACTGGAATGAAATGGAAATTACTCAAATAATGTCCAGAGACATTAAACTTGTGCTCAAGTCTAGTGCTTTACAGCGTTACACCTACATAGATATTTTTATGTTTAAAATAAGCTCCCTAATCATACACTCAATATTTCAACCTCTCTCTGCTGTAATGTTAGAACGCAGCCACAGGGGGGCAGCAGAGGCCTCCTTATCTCACTCCTCTGAGTTTAGAGACTGTGGTCAAAGGATCCAAAGAAAAAAAAAACATAAGAGAGGAGAGTTTGCCTGCTTCTCATTAAGTGTAAGTTACACCATAAATAATCCAATCATTGTGGCAAAAAAAGAAATTAAATAAACACTGCGTCCTTTTGTCTTCATCCAGCTGCAGTCGATGACATGTTTCCCTGTTCGTTGTTGATTTACATCTTTCTGCGCACGTTACTTCACTCAGTCGGTGGTTTGCAGAGGAATAATGCATCAATAATAAAACCCACACACGCTCATGTAAGATTTTTTTTTTTACTTTTTGTTTCTGATTGACCTCTTGTGCAGGAGCAAAGACATGCATTTTTCTCACAGCCTCTTTCGTTTGTGTTAGTACTTTTCTCAGTAGCACATTGTGTGGGCCTTTTGTGGGCTCCACAATTTTTGGAAGCACCAAATATGCATTTTTTTTCCTTTTTTATCTGAGCAGATAAAGAGAAATTGACCCCACCCTGCAGGAGCGAGCTGTGAGATTAATAGTTATTGACATTGCATTTGAAAAAGAAAGAAACTGAAATAATCTTTATATCAAATTCAGCATGCATCTTTGGAACATAAAGTAGAAAAAAAACATATAGGCCAATGCTAGTGCAGTCAGTGAAGAAAATAATCCATGCAGCTGCATTTAGGCGTTAAAAGGAATCTTTAGAAGAATAATGATGATGGTTCCCATTATATTTTCTGATTCTTTGAAATTGTTTGATGAGGCTGCATTTGATGGCAGGTGTTGGGGAGTGGAAGAGGAGGAGGGGGGAGCGCAGATCAGAAAGGTGGAGCTATTTTCTCAGAGTGAGATATGTAAGCTGCATTCCCGAGCACACCGCGAAGACACTTTGATCTCTTCATTAGTTTAGGCCAAAGTATTTGAGGGGGATCAGATAACAGGAGCCATTTCGGGCCTTAAAAAAAAGAGAGAGAGAGAAAAAGCTTCGGTAGCTTTTGAAAGCAGATTCTTTTGGTCAGCCTGGGGCGATGTGGCTTTGGAGGGGTGGAATTACCTCACCTTTAAATTTCTTAAACTTTAGACTTTTTTTTATTTATTTAAACAACAGCAGACAATTAGGAGATTTAGTATAATTCTCCCTCAATCAAAGATCAAATCCTGTGAGTCCAATTTTAATCTCACATTGTTAAAATAAAACCTATAGTGTTTTATAATATAACATATGGCTATATATATAATATACATCATATATAGATTATACATATTTGTGCTCCCTTTTTTCTCACTTTAATCCCTGTAAGTGCTCTTTGCTTCTCACAGGGATCATTAGATCTTCGTGGAGTCAAGCGCGGGCCGTTTTGATTTCTCCCTCTCAGGTGTGTGTGTGTGTGTGTGTGTGGTGTGTGGAGTTTGCGCATGCGCCGTGCACGCCCGTCAGGTGAAGCCGCAGTCAAAAGCTGTGCTGGTTTCACTCATCAGCTGCGTCTCGGTGGGACTGCTGTGACCGGAGCCTCGCAGATGTCTGTGCTGGAGAGGATAGACTGGAGGGTGAGTAACAGCAGTAGTGTTTTTATTATTTTTTTTTATTTCCTCTTCTCCCAGCTGACGCGGCTTGGATCACTTTATCGCGTTTTATTTGCTGCTCAGCACGTTTTTTTTTTTATTGCTTTATTACCGAGATCACCTGTTTGCAATCGCGCAGTTCCGCGTGGAAGAAAAAAACGAGGAAGGCCGAGGCTTTTATTCTCTTTTTTTTTTTTTTTTTTTTTAAGTATTTTGGTTTGAGGCTACTGGATTACAAACCAGTTGTGCTTTGAAACAGACTCAAAAAATATTTTTTGGCTTTTTCCCCGCTTGATTTCTAACCAAAGCGATTTATTTTATTCAATTACAGAGTAATAAGAGGAAAAAAGTCCCCCCAAAGAACAGAGAGAAATATCACAGGGGAATCAAAAACAAATGTGCACATAACGTAATGTAGGTGATATAACATAATACAGATCATTTACAAAACATTAACATAAACTCAATGTCACAGAATTTATTCTGAGCTCGGTGGCCTGTTTGTTTGGATTTCAGTGTGTTTTATTGTAAAAGCCTCGTCATAAATCAGCAATTAACGTGTCGTTTCTTATTCACATGGACACTATATGAATTAATAGCAAAACTATTGAAAGGAAAATCCCTGTTCAGAACTTCCTGGTTGATTTTGTGGCTTTTTAATTTTGCTGGCGTGGATCTATTTAATCTTTTACACCTGACTCATCAGCTGGACCGAGTGTCGATTCTCATTAAAACAAAAAAACAAAAAAACAAAACAAAAAAAAACAGGCTGATCATCATCATCATCAGGGTCGTTTTAAAACATCACCGTCAGGTCATGCGTGAATAACTTCCATCAGGTCGGCTCTGGAGATGTAAAATAACGTTTTAATCAGCGCTCAGTTCACTTCAGCTCCTCATCACAACAAGCCAAAAAAAAAAAAAAAAAAAAAGAGAGAGAGAGAGATAATCCTCTCATCCTGTTGTTCGTCAACAGCCGAGCATCACAGCTTGGGTGGACACGACGCCACAGGCTGTTGTCCTGGAAGACAAAGGTCTGCCCAGTAATCTCACAAATTATAATCTGACATTTAGTGCCTGTCAAATGATACAAAACCAATTAATGAAATGACTCCAATTATTCTGGACACACACGTTGTTTTCTGTCGATGAGAGACATAGCCTATTTTATAATCCTGCATTTAGAATAAAAAGATTTAATAAAAATGAGCTACAACTTAAAAAAAAAACACTAACAACACTAAAACAAACTAATACATAGTCAGCTCTGTAATTAAATAACGAGAGGAGTTTAAAAAAAAGATCTTTTGTCTTCACTTTGGGATTTTGATGCATATGAAAAGGTTCAAAGCAGCCTTGTTTTGGGCCCTACAAAGCTCCACCAAAAATGTAAATGAAGTTAAGAAAGACTTGTTTGTTGAGATCCTTTGAGCTTTTTTAGAGAGAGAATGATGCTACTGAAGCCTCGGGCTCAATGCGGTTTGAAACAAGCGTCAGCCACCACTGTGAAGCACCAACACTGTGATGTCCTGGCCTTCATTTGAATGCCTATTACTCCATTGAAGGGAGAGCTGCCTTATCTCGATATCTGACCGATTTTTGCGCTCAGAAAACAACCGAAGACAGTTTGGGTTGGTAAACACAAAGAGCACGAGTGTTTGTTTGAGTTAAGTGGCGTGAACAAAGCACATTAAGGTTCTCATCTGCTATAGGCTACGTGTGATAACAGAAAATGCAAATAGTTATAATAGCCAAATGAGTAACAAGAATAACAACTACCACACTGATATTATTATTATTATTATTATTATTATTATTATTATTATTATTGTATGCAATAAGTAGCATTATCAAAATATAAATTATGTGATTATGTGTAATAAAAAACACTTGGAAATATTTGCAAAATTAATTTTTTATATTGATGTATGCTTACTTTAAAATCAGTAATAAAAACGAGGTTATGGTTTTATTCATTTAAAAAAAAGTAAAGAAAAAAAAACTCATCACCATCATCAGATCTTCTCTTCTAACTAACTGAGGAACACCGTCAAGATTCTAGAACGCCTCGAATCGGGCGTCGTGATTGGTCGACAGGCGTTCCACGGAGCGCCGTAACCTCTCAGTAACCTAGCAACCCATCACCGCAGCATTACTTAATCCGAGTTGTGCTGGTTCTGGTACTGAACAAAAAAAACCTATTATTTTCATTCAGCAACAAGTGAAAAAACGTTGTTTCCTCAATAGGAGGAAGATTAAAAGCTGATTCTCTGCGCACACTCTTCGTTCACCCCTCGGCCTCGGTATGTCTAGAGATTATAATCCTAAACCAGGGGCCTACAGGTGTCCTCCCACACATTAAGAAAAAAAAGCCTTCAGGTGACTGCTGGGGCTTAGAGGAAGATTAAAAAACACGCATAGTTAAGCCACGCCGAGGTGCTGAGAGGCTTCACTCACTGACAGGCGGCGCGTTTAAATGTCTTGGCACCGAACATACGGACCGAGCTCTGATTGGACCGCTCCCCCGCCAATCAGCAAACATCTTTTCCGTGACGTCACCGCGCAGGGTGCCGCCCACAGTTCACTATAACGAGACTGGGAGACTTGAACGTCGCGGTTTCGTCCATAAGAGGGAGTCAAGTTTTCTTCTAAGCACATTTTTTTTTCGGAGAGAGAGAGAAAGAGAGAGGGAGGGAGAGAGAGAGAGAAACCGGGGGGGTGCTGACTGCTTGACACAACTATTATTTTCTCCCATAGCGGCTGTGGAGGCTCATTTCTGTGGTCGGACAGTCAGTCAGTCGGTCGGTCAGTCAGTCCAGCCTTCAGCCACAAGTTCGCCTCGTCTCCTCCGCAGCTGAACAGCAAGAAGAAAAAGAAGAAGAAGGGCTGTTCATGATCACCAGGAAACTCTTAATGTGTCCACACCTGGATTAACACGCAGGCGACAACTTTTTTTCTTTAATTCTTCTTATTCGTTTTTTTTCTGTAAGAAGACTCTGTTTTTTATTGTCTTCTGTCACAATGTTGTGGAAGTTAGCCGACAACGTGAAATACGAGGATGACTGCGAGGTGAGTTTCGGTAAAAAAAAAAAAAGAGGGAGGAAAAGGAGGAAAGTGTGTGTGTGTGAGCGACAAAAAGTTTGACCATCGAACGGCGGTGGTTTGATTTTTATCACATGCTGACGGTGTGATAAGATAAGATGAAGAGAGATAAAGGTGGAGGGGGAGAAAAAAAACAACAGGACTAACAACAGCAGACGACAGGAGGACGAAAAACTGCCAAAAAGCCAAATCTGTGGGGAAAAAAAGTTAAGAGACGCCTACAACTGTAAAAACAAGAAGGAAGACACAACTTTTTTCTTTTCTTTTAGAATACATGCATAATATTTATTTTCCTTAGAACAACAACAGCACAAATAAAATGCCTAATAAAACTAATACTAGCTAATAATAATAATAATAATAGCAAAATCGATAAAAGTGGCATAGGTTTATATATTAAGCTTCTTTATTATTAATATATTATTCCAATAAGTCACTCAATTTAGAAATAATAAGGAAGTTTTCATTCCCACGCAAAACAACAACAACAATACTACTGCTAATAATAATAATAATTATTATAATAACAGTAATAATAATAATGATAAATCATATAATATTTATAGTCTGAGCCTCCTCTCAGTTTTATCCTCAGTGGACATCACCTCATCCCTTTGAGGGAAGTGTCACCCCTGTAGTCTGCCTGCCGTCACCTCTCACACCTCTTCTCCTCCTCCTCCCTCCTCCTCCTGCAGGAAAGGCACGACGGTAACAGCAATGGGAATCCCCGCCTGCCGCACCTGCCGGCGGTCAGCCAGCACCTCTACAGTCCGTCTCCCACCCTGTCGCACTCGGCCAGCTCGGACTTCCAGCCCCCGTACTTCCCGCCCCCCTACCAGCCCATCTCCTACCCGCAGTCCAGCGACCCTTACTCCCACCTCGGCGACCCCTTCAACATCAACTCCATCCACCAGTCGCCGTCGTCCAACCAGCAGCAGGCGTGGCCCGGGCGGCAGGGTCAGGACGGGCTGGGCGCGCACGGCAGGAGCGGCCTGGCGGGTCAGATCCTCGGGCTGGAGGGAGGCTCGTCCGGGGTGAGGAGGGACGGCTTCCGCCGGCCGGAGCTGCTGCCCCCGCACGGCCACGGCATCGAGTCGTCGGTCATCGGGGACAACATCGGGATGCACGACATGGGGCACGGACTGGAGGACGTGCAGGTGAGAGGAATACCTGAGACTGCACGTACAAGGCCAAAGCGTGCGTGTGTGTGTGTGTAATTTTACCATGGTCCATTTCAAAAAGTCATTCAAGCAGATAATGAGCTCTGGTTATTATTGTGCAGCAAACAGGCAAATTATTTTGACATAGAAGATAAAAAAACAACATCCAAAGGTCACCACTAGAAAGTCACTGCAATATTACAAATAGATAGTGAGTTGTAATATTGCAGTAAAGAAATATAATATTGATTTATTTATTTGTTTTGCATGAAAGAGACAAAAGAGAGAAAGAGTGTTTTGACAGAAATTATACTCAGTCTGCAGAATCTCTCTTTTTAAAAAAACAAAAACAATAACAAATAAAATATGATATGGGTGCTTATTTCTACTTCTGCTCTTTTTTTTTATCAGCATGTAGATGACCACAGTATTATTATGGCAGATCAGACAGTCATCAAAAAAGGTGAGTTTACTCCACGTTTGTTATTATTCTTCAGTGCCAAACAGCCTCGCTTCTGTTCATTTGAAAAGAAAAGTTAAAGGAAAAAAAAGAAAAACCTTTGCTGCCTGGGGTACATGTGCCTTTGTGCGACCAAATAAAGATGCAGTAATTACTGGCAAAAGGGCTGGAAATTTACTGTAAGGACCGTATTTTTCTTTCTCTCTCCACTTACTTGGATTGTCATAACAATTACTTCTATAGTGGCATGTCAGGGCACTATGGTGCGAGAGTGCAGCAAAGGAGGAGTCTTGTATTTGTACTTGCACTGCACACACTGATAATCCTCGTAGCCGCGCGATGCACTTATCTAAGCTCGACGTGATCCGCGGCCTATTCTGTCGGTGAAGGCGCTTGAATGGATGCCCAGTGGGAAAGCACTGATCCCTTTCAAAAAACACGACAGGCTATTGACAAGACATGAAAATTGGGCAATCTCACATCCTCGGCGTTGACTGTGAGAGAAGAGGAAAGCTTTGGATCAACTTTAGGCTGGCTAAGCTCGCAATTGCAGCTCTTTTCAGTTCACGTTAACAGGAAATTATGAGTTGATCTTGAGGCAGTGTTTGGCTCTGCAGAACCAGCTTTTTGGCGGGGTGTGGCATTAGGCTTGCATGTGAAGGACAGTTTAGTAATTTGTTGGGACATGAACTGTTTTGAGGGAGAACTTACTCCCGCTGTTTTGTCATCAGGGCTCCATTAAAACACACTTTGAGTCAGAGTGAGATCAGCTTGAGCAACGTCCTTCGGCTGCTTTGCTTTTTCATTTTCTCTTCAAACCAAAACTTCTGTAGAAATCTGTAAAACTATGATAAAGCACTAAAGCACATGTAGGTTTTACTTTTCATTTTAAGATATAAATCCCATGCCTTAGTTTGTCATGATCGTGCCTGACCAGTATCACAGCAACGTCTGCAGTTTGGTTAATTTGGTGAAATGTTTATGCTGATTTACAGTAAATACTTTGTTGTTTTTTTTTCCCCAAAGCTTCATTGCAAAAAAATCCTACAACATTACGACACAAGCAGAAAGCCATTTGCACAGCACAATGAACCAACCGGTCTCCATTTGTTACGGAAATCAGTGATGGCTCATTATATTGTTCCCATGCTCAAGGGCACGCTATGGGCAATCTAGGTTTACCACTTGTAAACAATGGCATGCCGTTCCCAGCCATGTGCCCCAGAGAAGCCTTAAAGTTACTGACGTGACTCTGTGATTTCTGTCTCAGTATTAGGACTACGAGGTGGCAGGAACCTTGATCGCTTACAGAGGACTTATTATCAGGGGGGCATTCTTGCGGGTGAGGATGAAGATAGCTGTGTTTTGTAGTTGTGCTGTATTGTTTTTTTTTTTTGTTTGTTTGTCCGGTGCCTGTCAGTGCTTTTGTCTGGGGTTGAAAATTTCGTCTAACTTCAGAACAGCAAAAAAACACACACACACACACACACACATACACACACACACACACAGTATCTAGATTGCTGAGAGCCTTGTGAGACCAAATAATAAACAGCACTGAGGAGCATCTGTGGCTTAGACGAGGGCCAAGTCTGTATGTGTGTACCTGTTTGTGGATGATGTTTGGCATGAGAGCATTTTGTGCTCCAGTGTTTGGAAAACCACACAATATTTCAAAAGTCTTCAGTAGTTGTTTCTTGTATAGTTTCCTACAGCAGACACTGGTTTTCTCAGTCGCGCAGAGCCGCACACACACTCTTCCTTGTGATTACGTACAAGAAAACACAGATTCCCTTTTGCACAGAGAGGATTATGATGATTAGACCTTATGTACATACACAGGAAAAGTGTATATATAAACAAAATCCTATTGCAAAACCAGAATCGTTTTTTTCCCCTTCTTTTCTTTTGTGCTTCTTAACTCCTCAGCTCACCAATGTTTTGTTTTTTTTTTCCACTCCTTCACCCTGCAGGGCCTGTCACTTTACCAAAAGGCAACGCGCTAGGTCTTCCTTTCCAGAAAGAGTCCCTGTTGGGCATGGTGTCGAACCCAACAGAGGTGTTCTGCTCCGTACCAGGCCGCCTGTCCCTGCTGAGCTCCACATCCAAGTACAAGGTGACCGTGGCCGAGGTCCAGAGACGTCTGTCGCCCCCCGAGTGCCTCAACGCTTCACTCCTGGGAGGCGTTTTACGCAGGTCAGAGCTCACACTCAGTCAGCACGCCAGCAGGCTGGATTTCATTGTGCTTCCCTGATACTGCTTTTTGCAAAAGTCCTCAGCACAGTGCAGGCGCACAGTAGCGCCGATTCACAAAAAAATGAAGAAAACTAACTAAAACATAATTAATCTCTTTGAATTTGTATTGATATTTTTTCAAGCTGTCGATAACGTTGCCTCAGATATAGCCATCAAACTGTGGAGTTCCAGCTCTAGTGATCTGTAGACTAAAGCTCAGCCGCCCATGGGGAAGGCTCGTCTAGCACAGGAGCACAGCTTAGCGGCTCAGTTGCTCTGGCTCATCATTTTTTTATTTTTATTTATTTATTTATTTTTTTGCATAAGGTTCGTGACATTCTTTGTGTGGTCTGCAATTTTGGTTCTGGGCTTCCTCCGGGGGATAGGTTACATCAACACAGTTAGTACCAATCTAAAAAGGTCTGTGGGTGTGTTTTTGTGTGTGTATTTGGGTGGTTTGTCAGGGGTTGCAACATGGGTAGCTTTTTCTTAGCGGAGAGCAGTTGACCTCATGGCACATATGTTAGTGTGGCAGTCTGTTGAGGGACCGCGAGCTTACAGTGCACCCCTGACCCGAGCGTTTTCTGCTTGGAGTGCACGTGCCACTTCCCATGTGCCTGTGTTAATGCTGACACGCACACACACACACACACACACAACACAATTGCAGACATTTTTAAGTAGGTCATATAGCAATAGGGATCGTTAGCAGAGGGACAGAGGGGGAGATGGGGATGCAGGGGTGGGGGGCCCTCGTACACACATGCCTCCCTGAAGATGCTCCCTCTCTCACCCGCCGCGGAGAGGGAGAGCTTGGCCGCCAGTCATGCGGAAAACTGAATCGGCCGTGGCAAGTGGGGAGTTTAAGTGTTTCTGCAAACGCGTGTATGAGTGATCTCTCTGCTATGCTTTTTGAGTGGAAGCATCAATTGAGTCCGTTTTTTTTTTCTTTTTTAGGTCAGAGCCTGTTTGCGTGATTTATTTGTCATCAAGAGAGCACAATGAGAGGGAGCGTTGGGTCTTCTTTGACAGGCTATCTGCAGTATATTCTGCAGCCTCTGTATTTTAGATGAAAGCACAATATTCATACAAATCCACTCAATTTGCTCCTCCAAATTTTGTGTTAGTGTGTTAAATGTCCTTAAGCAGATATTAATTGAAGGAAAATACTTGTGATAATTTTCAAGGTGATTGGTTAATGCCACGTTAATTTCTTAATCCTTTTTAACTTGAACTTTTGTGCATTTTGTGCATCGTGCATTATCTTTTTGATTTACTTAGAAACTGTGGACTTAAAACTTTTTTGTTTTCGTTCTTCTCCTGCAGAGCCAAGTCAAAAAATGGAGGACGCTCCCTGAGAGAAAAGCTGGATAAGATTGGGCTCAACCTGCCTGCAGGAAGACGGAAGGCAGCTAATGTCACTCTGCTTACCTCACTAGTAGAAGGTATGACTTGTCACTCAGTAGCGCATTGCACCTTCTCAGGGTAATTGCTGTTTGCAGCCGCTGGAATGCTGCTTTAATAGTGCGAGTCTCATAGCGTGTGTGTTCTAAGTGCCGCACAGTATCTTAAGCCATTCCCCAAACACCTGTCATTGTTGAAATACTCTATGAAGACTACGTGAGTGGTGTGAAGTTTCCTTCCCAGCATTCGGTTTAGCTCAAATGAGAGTGACTGAGCTGACGTTTGAGCACGAGCTGGTTGTGTTGAGCTATCAAAAAGGACATTTTCAAGTTTTTAAGTGTCTGCATGACAAATGAAGCAGCAGAATAGTTCAGCACCAAGTCTGCCACTGTTTTATTTTGTATCACGCTGCACACTGAACCATAAGATGTACACACACATCAAAATTGTTGGTTCCTTCTGTTAAAGAAAGAAAAACCCACAATGGTCACTGAAATAACTTGAAACTGTCAAAAGTAATAGTAAATAAAAATGTACTAAAAATTAAATAATGAAAACGAGACATTGCTTTTGAATTGTGATTAAACAGAGGGGGGGTTTCTTTCATTAACAGAAGGGTACCAACAATTTTGTCAATGTCTGTACATTGCCTCATATGTTCTTCCTCAAAATGTCTTCATCGTGTGTCACAGCCATAGATCTCGAGTCATTTAATGCTGTTTAATGAGTCACGTAGTTGCACTGACAACACAACGCGTTACCTTCGACTTCCCTCGTCAGTGTCTTAAATACTAAAACAACACCGTCAGTCATACCTTAGCCAGACACTTCTCCACGAACATGTTATCACTTTTATCACTTCTTCCCGCCGCGGGCTAAGGTAGAATATTTTTTCCGTCTCTTGCTCCCTACACGCCTAATTTTCATAAATGGGCAGATGATTCTGTGCAGGAGAATGACTGGAGGCTTGTGTTATTTAGAGACCTTCAAAGCTGAATTAAGCCTTGTTATCTTGTGTTCAGCTCGCCAGGAGGGCCTGCTGACCTTAAAGCTTGTGCTTCTGAATAGCTGCCCGTGTCCTCAAGTGATGTGCGTATCTATCAATAAGCGGTAGCTGTTGCTGCCGTGGGCAACCTCTGCCAGCATTTATCCCCTATAAGCCCATTATGACCATGCAAGTCAAACCACCCTCAAGACGGAAATATATTCATCTCACTAGCTATTGTTCCCCCAAGCTAGAAGACTGAGCACAGCCGATTATTCTGCAGTTCAGCTGCTTCACTTCATGTGCTCTGATGCTCGTGTATCAGGTCCAAAACTGGGCTGCTAGTGTAATGCTCCGAATTGATAAATTACTGAGGCCAGCCAGCTAAGCATTTGATCTCTGCCCAGTGTGTCAGAGGACTTGCAGTGATGTCTGTGCAAATAATGATAATCTTTATTCTCTGATAAATGCACAGGCTGGGTTAACCTCAGTGCTGTTTTGGGTTTGGAGGCGACTTTTTCTCTCCTCTCACAAGGCTTTTTTTCTTTTTTTTTTTTCCTCCCTCAGGTGAAGCTGTTCATTTAGCAAGAGACTTTGGTTACGTCTGTGAAACTGAGTTTCCTGCAAAGGCAATCGCTGAATACCTGGGCAGGCCCCACGTGGAACGCAATGAGGTGAACTCTCGCAAGAACATGCTGCTCGCTGCCAAGTAAGTGTTTTGCCTGGATGGTTGCCTTAATTTTGTAACGGAAATGCGCAAACACATTGAGCAAAGTATCTTGCTGACATACGTAGAACTTTATCTTTGCTGTCATAATATTCATCGATAACGTTTCACAGATTAAATCTCTTGCAGATGTTCTCAGATCGTAATGGATCAGTAATTGTAGTTATTCATTTTGATTTTCTACCTCCAGGCAAATCTGCAAGGAGTTCACTGACCTGCTTACTCAGGACCGCTCGCCTCTGGGAAACTCTCGGCCAGCCCCCATCATGGAGCCGGGGATCCAGGGCTGCCTGACCCACTTCAGCCTCATCACTCATGGCTTTGGCTCTCCGGCCATCTGCGCCGCCATGACCTCGCTTCAGAACTACCTGAATGAGGCGCTCAAACAAGTGGACAAGATGTACCTGAGCTCTGGCAGCGACACCCAGGGGTCCTCAGACAGTGGAAGCAAATCTACCGACAAAATGGACAAGCACAGGAAATGAGAGCTCAAAGGAGAATCCTTATGAACTTGAGAACCCCTGAGAACCCTTAATCTTGCCGCCCTGTCTGCCCTTTTTGGACTGTTTTTTTTTTTTTTTTTTTTAAGTCAATATCGATTGATAAGTATTGTCATTCTGAGAGCTGAATTTGTGCGTGAGTGTGTGTGTGTTTGGGTGTGTGTGTGTACTCGCACTGTTCAACTCATATCATATTTTTTGAAAACATAAACTTCTAAGAACTGGTCACAGCTGGCTGCAAATCAAGTCTGTGTCGGCACCTTCGCCCAGCCGGTCCCAGTAGGAGCCCACCTTGTGAGGGTGTAACACACACCATCTAATATCACACCGACCGCCATGCAGTTCTATACAGTTGCCATTTGCTGATGCTGCGACCATGGGACCTGCGCTGTGTTGACATGAGGAGGAAAAGAACAAAGTGCATACTGTTTTTCTCTCCCTAGAGGACATCATTTCAAGATGAGTTACTGTGGCTGTGAATTCCTCTCAGCCCCCCCACCCCACCCTCCCCCTGCCCCTCCTGCTCTGTCTGGAGGCAAATCCACTGATTTCCTGTGTCTCAATGGACTTGCAAAGGACAATTTTTTTATATGAGAAAGAGAGAGAAGAAAATCCTCTTCTTTTCTTTTTTCTTTTTTTTTTGCTTGATTTGTACAACCACTTCAAAATGGCTCCAGTGTTATTGTGCTTTGTTCATGAGAGATGATTTGAATCTTATGTAGGCCTGAATGAGAAAATATGATTTTTGGTTTGTCAATCTGCGTTCAGTCAGAAACCAGAGACTTTTAAGCCTGTTCAGTGTTCATGTGGATTACAGGCGTAACGATGCTTCCATTGTCTCTCTATCTTTTAAAAGCTGGCAGCGAGAACACGTTATTTTTGTGTTAGGTACTCATCATTTTTAGTATTCAAAATCCCCAAGTTACCATCAGCCTACCAACCACCTACTGCCAGAGTGTATGTATGTTGTGAGTGTGCGTGTAAATGTATATATGTCTTTCTTTAAAAATGTTTTTAATTAGACATTAAATTCCAAACATAGAATTTTATCCAGTGTCCTGTCCTGGATGTAAATATTTTCTAATTTATGTTGTAATTTAATGGGCTTGTGTAAATAATGGTATCACTCTGGTGTATGGTTTCACTTTTTATGATGATGTGTTAAACTTTTATAAATGGGTTAGTTTTTTATCGAGTAGAGGTTAGGAAGTGGGCATGATATACTTTTTTGAAAATATGTTAAAAAAAACTGTTTTAAAGTTTCAGGAAAAATAAAAAATAAAATGAAAGACTTGAGCCTGATTCAGTGAGTCAGTGATGTCGCCACATTTTATTTTTTTCCCTTGTGCACTATTGTTCTGTAGCAGTGGTTCACAGATGATGGTTAAGTCATGTGTTGGAAGATTTTCCTAATAATAAACAGCAAAGAAAAGTCCCCAAACTAATGGGAACAGTAGCCATCATTATCTGCTCTCAGCTTCACAAATAGGCTGTGTGGCTCAGTGGAGGCACAGACCTCAAAAGTACATCATGTGATGAACAAAGATGCACAGCTGAGAGCCGACAAATGGCTTGTTTATGTTTAAACTTTTTTAAACTATTGACACATACTGGACAGACTGCTTCAAGTGCTCTTCACTCAACATCCCGACTTCCTCTGCTTGCTGATATTTCCTCTTTCCTCTCTACTTCCTGTGTTTGGAGCAGGTGTGCTCACACCCACGTAAAAGGGTCGATCTGCTTTTAGTTTCATCCATAGAAATGTGGTGCTGTGAGTTTCGCACGACGGATGACAACCCCTTTGATGTCTGTGAGAAAAAAAAGAGGTGCAAAAACTGCAGATGGGATGTGCATGTGGCGCAATGTTGCTTAATCATCACTTGCCTAGCCTGTCCCTGCTGATTCATGTGGTCTGCATGTTTATGTGTTTCAGGAGGTTACTGCCAAGTGCGAGCTGTAGTAACACCAAACCAGTGCGAACTGAAACATGTTTGCTGGATTTTTGAATGGTTTCGACTATATTTGTAAGACTAGACATCGCTGACATTTCTCCTCGTGTGTGCTGTGTGCACCAGGAGTCTCACTTTGGAGGTCAGTAGGTGAAACCTTTCACAAAGGCCAGGCTACATGTTAGAGAGGTATCAGCAGCAGCACTGTGCCATACCGAGCAGTTGAACAAGTATCAGCCTCTCCCCTCAGAACCTGTTTAACCAGACCTGTCAACATGGTGGCTCGCTGCCCTCGCAGCGGTTGACTTTAACTGCCTTCAGTTACTCTGTTAGTTTGTACGCTTTGCCCTGAGAGAGTACATAATGGGAGGAGGAGGAGGAGGTGGTAGAAAAGGAGAGGGAGGTATTGGTGAAGGCTGGCGGTGGGAGAAAGGGGAGGTAGATTTAGATTGTCTTTGATGACCGGTTGAACACGGTTGAGGCAACACCTCCCTGCGTCTGAGGCTTAGATTTGGAGTTTACCCACCCTGTCGCCTCTGCCTTGACTCTCTTTCATGTTGTCACCTTGTCACAGCGCCACATCACAGGGCTTTTGTTTTGGCAGCCATGAGCTATTAAACACACACACACACACGCACACATACACATGCACCATTCGCTTCTCTCACCTGTGCGCTCAGCGGAGGAGAGCTCCTCTGAGTTTGTCAGATGGGTCTCTAAAGTGAGCGATCTAAAGCACGACACTACTGACAGTCATTTTGAGAGCATTTCCAAATTAAGTATCAGTTGAGGTGAACCAGTTATACAAGTAGGGTTAAAATTTATAAGGAATAAAATCATGAATACCAGAGTTATCTTATCTTATCTTATCTTATCTTATCTTATCTTATCTTATCTTATCTTATCTTATCTTATCTTATCTTATCTTATAGCTTAAACGACACCTATGCTGTACAACAAAATGATTGTTTTGTCAGACATCGTGCACCTGTTTGGTATGTGTCATTTCTTGTCACGTTTTCCAAACTTTTCCAAAGCACAGTCAACATGGTAACTGGTCAAACATTCTCCTCTCTACTGTTAGACACTATGAGTAATTCACCCCTGACACACCTAATAAAACGGGGAAAAGGAGGCGAGCGTAGACTTGTTGTGCTTACCTGTTACCTTTGCTTCTCCGTCTTTAATGAAAAAAAGAAAAAAGAAAGACGAACTCATATAGTTCTTTTATTTTCAAAGATTATATTTGACGTGCTAATATAATCTTTTGATGTCATTAGGACGCCCCAGGCTACTTGTCAACTCCAGATTCTGAACTGTGGTCGTATTTCATGCCAGCTTTGACTGAATGACCTTTCTATGTAGGTCACGACGAGTCACGTGACAAGGCTGTCAGGAAAGAGGAAAAAATGCAGCAAAAAAGCAGCAACTTCATTTATATTTTACTTTTATTTTACTCATTTAAATATGACTGGATGTTTTTGTTTAAATCACTTTCAGCACTGGAATGACAGCAGTTCAGTGGGAAGAGCTCATAAAAAATACAAAAATCAAAGGGTTACTCCAGTTTCTCATACCAATCTGAAAATATATTGACTTTAACACCCCCCCCCTCCCCCCCCGGATTTCATAGCGTTTTGCCCACCATGTTCCCAGATACTTAGCACTTTACTTTCACCCCTTCCATTTAGTCCAACCA
>JBAJHX010000096.1:8365654-8389553 GCA_037176925.1 Amniataba percoides
CCCCCCCCCCCCCCCCCCCCCCCCCCCCCCCCCCCCCCCCCCCCCCCCCCCCCCCCCCCCCCCCCCCCCACAACAACATGTACACACATAAACATCCTCTAGGCAAGGGGAGTCATCCTGGGAATATTTATCTTTGCTGGTAACGCAAAGAGGCAGCCAACCTCTAATCTGGCCCTCAGCTATTTTCTCTGAAATCTCCGAAAGGGAGGGAGGGGGGGCTCGAGAAGAAAGAGGAAGGAAGGAGGGAGACAGCGGAGTCAGTGGGGAAGGCAAGAAATATCTGAGAAGATGGAGGATGGAGGGAAAATAAATGGGAGAGACAGGACTTGTCTGGTGCATGTGCTTGTGTATTAAATGTATGTGTTTCCTGACATCCCAGTGTGTGTCGGCCTGTGCATGCAGAGACGTAGGCGTCTGCGTTTCTGTGCGTTTCTTTTGTGCATGTGTGTGTGTGTCCAAGGCAGGTCAAGAGGGGTGGCCAGGGGCTGGGCGATGAGGCGTGGTAGGGATCCTGTGTTTGGTGTGTCTGTGAGGCAGAATGAGGTGGGGTGATGGAGGTGTGTGTGTGTATGTGTGTGTGTGTGTGTGTGTGTGTGTGTGTGGCTGTGGCCATGCGCCCCGGGCTGAGTTGGATCTCTCAGTGTGCAGCTGATTCGAAGTGAATGGCAGCGTGCCGTGTGGCTCCATCGTGGCCAAACGACTTCTGACACTCCTCGCCTTGTTCCCTGACGTCTGAGGAGACACGACGACACACACACACACACACACACACACACACAGTGCCGTAACTGGAACACTACCATCAACCTCCACGCTCACATACACACAGACACATATGACCAGTTACATCCTTACAGACACACATGTGCGAACAGAAAACTGGAACATCTGACAAGATGTTTCACATTTTGGCTCAAGTGTCTTCTGATGGAAAATTCAATGGAAAATTTGACGCTCCAGCATCTCCCAAAGTAGGAACATGACAGTCAGTTGTTCTGTTTGCTTTCGTTTACTTGTATCTGTTTACTCTACATGTGTTTTATTTTAACGTCCCTGACCTGAACTAGTAAGGGCCTGAGGGAGAAGGACTGTCAGGGGACAAAGTGCACACAGAAGGAACGAGGCTTTTTTACTGTAACTGCTCCGCTGCCCCATCTTTCTGTGTTTGTATTCTACATGTCTACATACAACATATGTGCATGTATGTGCATGTGTGTATCATTTACTGCTTGATGGCTGCCATCACGATCATAAACACACACACACACACACACAAACTATTTGTCTGGGCAGTCAGTGTGTGTCCATTTGGGTTCGTTTGAAAGTCTGTCATGTCACATACAGTCTGCTCAGTGCTGCGCTCGTCCTTGCCTCAGGCAGGACTCGTCCAAGACAAGCACTTGATTTGACTTGGGCCATGTTTTCCGGTACACCACCACCGCTCATCCTTACTGAACTCTCCCCATCTCAGCTGCAAAAGACAAGGGTCCTTTCCATGTATTTTAATGTCCGAGGGAGTGAACAAGTAGGTTACATATCCCTTTGGCCTGTAACCACAGTGATCCACAAAGTGTCACAGCAGCAAGAACACTACAAGAGTAGTTTTGTAGCATGTAAGCATAGGTTGGAAAAAGAATAAAACGTACTGTAATTTCCAAAGCAAAAGATATGCAGTAACACATTATATACAATATGCAACACACAGTAGTGAACACGAGCTGTGATATAAGATATAGTGAGCCAGACATTGTGTAAGAAACACAAGTCATACAATCAGCAAAGCGATTTAAGCGGATACACCAATACACAGTGTGTAATGCTCACAGACTGGAAGTTAATACGGTGGCAACTATTTTGTCTTTTGTCACAACAAACCCAAGGTAGAAATACTGGTTCAGTGGTTTTGCCAAACAGCCCTGCATTGTTTTACTGAGCATGAATGCAGCCTGATGCTGGCGAGGTGACGGCATTCACGGCAGGATGCTGGTGATAATGGGCACTGGTGCTTCAGTGAAAGATAACAAAACGGTGCGCCACCATTTTAACCCAACAGTATGATCAATATCTGAGTTATTCTGGTGCTAAAACAGTGAAAACAGAAAGTAGAGCTTTACACTAATGGTAGTAACTATTTATACCAAAAGAGTTAAACGTGTAATAATAATGGCTTATCTTCTAACTCGTGCTTATGACCGTTTACAACTTATTCTGTTTAAAAGTAAATGTATGAATAGTAAAGTTATGAGCTTATGCATGTAAACCGTTGTCCTGACTTTGAGTTGAGTAAGTAAACAAAGTGTGCAAGTACAAACAAAGTAAGATTTTCCATGTAACTGAAGCCTCACTCAAAGTCCTTATATCTGAGCGTAAAATTAAAAACAGTATCGTACTAGGTGGTTAAGTGATGGTTGATTTATGGCTCCGCAGCAGAGACGAGCGTGCCAAGGCCTGCAGGCTGCTCATTGTGTCACACTGCATTCACGACCTGGATGGGAGAGGAAGAGCTGGGTGATGACTTAAAATATGAACGCTGCCATTTTTATGGGCAATTTAGTGGTTTTCTATTCTGAGCCCCACCCCAAGTCAATCGCTCTGTTTCCACACACAGACATGCCCACATTGCGAGAGTTGCTGACTTTAAAGTTAAAAATAGTTGAGTTTTTATGTGATGTAACCACATGTTTGGTGATTACGCTGCATAAAATGAGACTTTGATTAGATTTGTGATCAATTTTCTTTTAAATAGGAGGTACATATTTGTCACCCTTATTTTTGTTGTTGCCAGCGTCTCCTCCACTCCATGCCTATTATGTAAAAATAGTAATGTAATGTAATGTAATAGTGAAAATACTGAAACAATATAACTCAATTAATATGCATATAGCTCAAATTCATGTAGAATTTTTGTGTAAGCATGCAAAACTCTTTTTGGTCATTTGGTCAAAAACCAACCAATATTATACTAATAATATTTAATTTTGTTCTGTAAACACAATTCAAACAGTGTCCTAAGCCCAACACATGTGCACGCAAATTGCAACACAGTAATTTAAACTCTACTTGAGTAAGACATTGTGGCACTTGTTGATGATCTAGAGCTCCCTTTCTCTATGTGCTCATTACATGTTGTTTGTTTTACCGGTAGTGTGAATGGAATTAGAGAGTGTGTGTACAGGTTCCTTCAGTCATCAGCCCTTTTAACTTTATTCACTGAACCTTTCACATACATGAAGCTGCGTACAGACTACATTCCCCACTGTGCACGCATGTGTCTGCCTAAAAAAACTGTGTGCAGGTTGCACTTCCTCGTCTGCATCGGGCTCCGCAGCGCGTTGATTTCCCTCACTGTGCGTGTTTGTGCGTCTGAGCATGTGGACGAGCAGGTGTGTTTTGTGAGTGCAGGTGTTTTCACTTGCTGACTCCCTCTCTGTGAACGCGAAGGAAATTCATACGGTTTGAGCAGCAAACACAAACATCATCTGCATGTTGTTTTAGAGGAATTAGCAGTAGGTGGTGCAGCACAACGACTCACAAAAAAAAGATTAATGACATTTAAGAAAATCTTCTTAATCCTTTAAAAGATGCTTGGTTGGAGAACAGTGCTATTGCTCCAACTGTGAAATAATTCCATACACATTGTTCTGGGCAAAAAAACATACAAAATAAGTTATTAAAAAAGTCTTGTTATAAAAAAAAAACACTACCCCATCTCAATGAGTGCTGAGCAAAACTCCATGAAATAACCACATTTAGTTTCCCTTGTGCAAAACTGCTCCTTAACAATGAAGTGACATACTTTGGCCAATTTGTATCACTCCTACTTGAGCGGAGCTGTAACACATACACTTGACAATCCTCGTTTTACCCCTCGTAACCAGCATATTATGCAAGAGTGGATTATGTGTTGTGTTGCATCTAAGGGCAAATTACATACTTGTCTCTTTCAGTGAGTGTCATCCAGACAAGCACTATACATGGCTGCCCTTCCCTCCAGCCCAGTGTAACCCTTCTCTGCAAAACAGAGAGGAGAGGAGGAGAAACAGAGACACAGAGGGGTGTAAAGAGAGAAAGAAAGAAGTGAGAGAAGTTTAAAAGAAGAAAAGTTTACAAAGCTGTGATCAAAACCAAACAAAAAAAACCCTCTGCTGTCAAAATGTGGAATCAAACAGAGATTTCATACGAGAAACAGATTGTTTCAGACTTAGTGAGAAACATGTGGCGCTTTAAGGGATAATATCCGCTCTGTTGCTGCTGATGTCATTGTCAAACTTACTCCCCTTCTCGTCACACACACTCCCCCACGACCCTCCAGCCTTCTGTCCTTACCTCTCTCCCTCCCTCTCTGCTCGGAGCGCCCCTGGCCCTGCAGACGAGCTCTGTAAGGATTAATTAACCAATTAGGAGACGAGCCCCTGGGAGGCGTTCGAGGGTCCCCTTGTTGTCATTTCACACACACACACACACTCACACACACACACACACACACACAGGCCTCAATTAGGCTATGCTGCGATAGGCCTCACTGACTAGAACTGTTCCTCTCCCCCCCTTGAGTGACTGAATAGGTGAGTAACCTTTTAATTGAATTATGATTATTATCCTGATGTCCACTGTTTCTGCCCCCTCCAACCCCTCCTCTTGCCCCTCACCATATGCCCCGAGGTGCTGCCGCTTGATGAAATTAAGGAGGAGCCCCCACATGAAAGATACGGAGGCTCACCCTCCTTTCTCCTCCGCTCGTCCCTCTCTTTCTCTCTGAAGAGATCAATGCTCATTCCATCGCTGCGAGCAACAGGCTTGAAAGCTTTGTGTCTGCAAATTTACCTGAAGGGAATGTCTGTCTCACACTCACACTCGCCATCTGCACGTTCAGTGATGGAGAGGAGACAGCATGCAGGAGGGGAACTGAGGGCTCCAAATGTGAAGTGGGAGGAGTAAAAGAAACACCCATATCATAACATCTTTCCCATAAAATGTGTCATGTTTTCCGAAGGGTCGTGCGTGTTTTTTTCCTTTTGCTGCCCTCCTGCACAGACTGACAGGAGCTGGGATGCTGGCGGACTGAGGGCCGAGCAGGGCTGCGGTACAGTATGCTGTGTGTCAGCGCTGACTGTCCTGATTAGGACAGCAGCACAGACAGCCACAGACACAGCAGGGGAGGGGAGGGCCGATGCTGCCGGAGACAAGACAAGACAGGCCCCCCGCTTCTCATCATTTCCTCATTTGTCTGCTCACTTGGCCAGCCATCACAGCCAATCTCCGAGCCGGCGTGTGACCTGGATAGGATGGGATGCAGATATGTTTGTTAAATGACGACGTGACCTCTTGGTCGAGACACTTAACCTCTGCGGGGAGAGTCGTGCAAGAGTCGTAGATTGGTCTGTTAGGGTGTTGACCCCCACAAAGCGTTAACGTGCAAAATGGGGGCCCTGAGGCCGGTCCATGGAGCTCCATTACACTGGTTAATGTGTCCACACATAATGTCCAGGCCTGTATGCGTACAGCAATCTGTGATGAAGATGACACTTTGATTCTTAATTATACTAATGTCCCTAAAGTAGTGTATTGATGTTATAATACCGTGTTATGTACAGAATTATTGTAAAATTACATTTGTCTTTACTTCCTGTGTTTTAAACATAAAGAAGAGGCCCTGAAAATACTTTTAACTTTGTTGCTTCCTTTAAATAAAAAAGTATTTCTATTTTTTAAAAATGACATATTTAAATCTAAAAATTCTAAAAAAATCTAAATGTTAACAACAGAAACGGTCACTTTTTTGCCAACAACCAAGATTCCCCTCAGTCCAGACAGAAGTGGACTATAACAGAGAATTGCCCAATCTTGAGATCTATCCAGAAAATGCATATATAAGCATTGTAAGCTATGCATTTTTAATGCTCTCCAAATCATGTAATTTGAAAGATATAATTTATTTGAGAAAAAGACAGCCAGAAAAGGTTTCGGAGGCCTTTTTTCCCCTTCAGCTCTTCTTTCTCTGAAACAATACAGACTTTCATTGTGAGCAAACACAAACGGATGCACAGTTAATCGATGTTATATTACAAGGTTTCTGGGTGTTAATGGTTGCAGTATATCAGACAGTTACCATCTGCTGTTACGCGGGGATGCAAAGTTGAATCAGACTTTTCATACATGCTTTTTATGCTCACAAATGTAGTGTTATGACATTGCACTTCATGAACTCACAAAAAAAGTAATCAGACAACCCGTGCAGTAACTGACAGGATGGCACAATATTTCTCACACTTTGACATACTGCCTCAGAAGGCGACTGAAATATAAAAGTTCTCTATGACACGTGAAATGACAAAGACCTCGAGAAGGTCTCTTCTTTGTCGTCGGGTGACTGTATCTCCTTTTCCATCTGTTAGTGATCTCACAGGGCACCGTGTGCTATGAGGGAGCGCAAGGGAGAGAAAAAAAGGGGAAGGAGAGGAAAGGAAAGTAGAGGTTTTACTGCATCCTGGTACATCCTGCCTTAATGAGGCCCCCCTCTCTGTCTGCCCATCTGTCCCCAGCGGGATTGGCCGCACCGGGCCCCCATGTTAGTGAGGAGGCATGTTTGTGTGTATGTGTGTGTGTGTGTGTACGTGTGTGTGCATCCCAGTGTGTTTGTATAGAGAGATGTTTGTACTTGATTCAGTCAACGTAAGAGCAACTGCATCCTCTGTTAAAAAAAAAAAACAAAGGAAAAAAATCATGACGTGTTTGAAGTTGCAGAGAGCAAACAATGTTCTTGTGGATTTTACTCTTTTTTGTGTTTTATTCCATCACTTTCTGTTCTTTTAGCTCCTGAAACATGCGGGCCGTTCAGTTGCACATGCTTAAGATTCCCCTCCGTCTCATTTAACTCCTCAGTAGGAAGGAGACTGAGTCATCCATCCCCGACTCCCCCACCCCACCTCTGATGACCCCTCTCCGTGGTACAGTCTCATTAGCCTGAGCTGCAGCGGCTTGTTAACCCCACTAATCGAAATGGGAATGAGCATAAAAGAGCCCAAGAATTTACTGCCAGGTCCACACTTCAAAGGGACAGTGGGGAGGGGGGCATCATCCAGCAGACCGAGCGTGTGTATAGGTGTATGTGTGCATTCAGAGGTGTGTGTTGGTTCAGGTTGATGAGTGGGGTTTTGGTAACACTTTATGATTTACTTCTCAGCTCATATTATACTGAACAAGTTTCCCCCTGCCGTCACGTAGACACACAACAAATAGCAAGCATCATAGCAAAAGCTGCAGTTTTTCAGTTCATTCCCCAAAAAAAACCTGAAGCTGAAAGTTGAAGTTTTCTCAACCCAGCTGCAGAGAGAGTGCACTGCAGTAGGCTGGATCCTGTGTCAAATTCCCACAGTTCTTTAAATAATGTATGTGTAACAGAGGCATGCTGCAGCGCGCCCCGCTCTCATCATCTCTGGTGGAGCTGCCAACACTCACAGACACTCATACAACTAATATCTCCTCTTTACTATCGCAGCAGGGATGACTCACGCTGGAGATTCTGCAACTGCTAAAATCGAGATGCCTGCTATTCTTCACTATTTCAACAGCAGAAGGAGTCGCATGCAACTTTAATAGCTTTTTTTCTCTAATCAAACCGCTGGGCCCTGAAACTGAAAAGGTTACTATAAAAGGCCCAGCTTTTTATTGTCTTTCATGGGGAGAAATATTGGTCCAGCCAAACCTGGTCACACCAAAAATCGAACATGCCAAAACAAGCATACAAGCTGAGTGCTGAGTGACATTTTGTGTAGCCTTAATAAATGAATCTGATGACCACTGTAAAGCTGGAAACAGTGACTCTGCCCGTAAAGCTGCAAGGATCAGTCAGCACACCCCCTCTCCTCCAAATCTATTCACTCGGCCGGGCGTGGCAGTCAACACTTGGCAAACTCCAAAATCCCAGAGGTGCAGAAAGCTACTTTGTCAAGGGGAACATGTAATCCATTTATTCAGTCTTACGTGTTTATCTTTGGGATCCTTTGTGTCACTTACACTGTGCATGTTTGCTTTGTGTCATTTTCAGTGTCAGCACAAACTTCTCTTTTTATATTATTCAAACAAAGTGAGACACTGTGGTTTGGTTAGTTAGGACCCGGAGAGGGATTTGGCTCATTCCGATTCATGGCACACCACAATAGCTGGTATGAAGTCTGTTAATACCAGCCCACTCGCTACAATCGAAGCCCCCGGGTGCTTTGACGTTCGAAGCTCGGTGGGGAGCGGATAGTGTGCCAAGAAAGCCCGACTTATTAATACAGGAGCTGATTGATAGAAATGCATCCTCAACCAACATTGAGGTCAGTCATGATCCACCGCTGAAATCATCTCTGATCTAAAGTGAGTGACTGTATCAACATTAACTTTCCTGTAAACCTGTAAAGCAGCACTTTATCCGTCCTGTATATTCTGCACTTGCGCATTAATCTTACACATTCAGGTCTGTTGCCATGTATAAGAATTGCATTTGTCCTGTCAGGCCTGTGAATTACTGCAGTTCCTCTCCAAACTTTTGAAAGCCAGACTGGAGCCCCGTTGTCTCTGAACTGTTTTCATCCTGAGACACAGCAGACTGACCGGTTAAAATCGGTTGTTTGATGCACACTTTGAAAAAGAGAACAATCAGTTGCACTTAAGGGCGTTTAGCAGAGGCAAGCTTTGAAGGGTTTTGTGCAAACTCAGCCTGCTGGGAAATGAAGGACAGACTAAGAAAGAGAGAGAGAGGTGGTAGAAGAAACAGGGAGACACTTGTGTGGTTTGGCTGGTACTGGTTCTGTATGATGCCTCTAATTTTCACCACATGCTATTTACCAGCTTATATGAGCTTCACAATGGGAGTGTAGTTTTGTTGCAAGCTTTTGTATTATTATAAAATTATTCAAGTGTGTGTGTGAGTGTGCATGTGTGTTTCTATTACCAAAACAGTGCACAGACCTCCTTGTCGGACATGTTCTTAATTATCTACAAAACCAAAGCAAAATGTGTCGCTCAAGTTTCCTTCTTGACCTCATTAAACGAAAGCTTTATGCACTTTCTGTGTTGTGACTTTTTGCGCATACGAGCTAACTGCCTGTTACTTATCCAAACAGGTTTATGTTAACATATCAAGGAGTCCATCTGCAAATGCAGCACACACTCTTTCTCAGTCAGTTTTGTAATTTCACCGCCAGCTGCAAGAAAAGAGAAGCTCTGCTCTGCACAAAACAGCCTCTGACATGTTCACAATGAACAGATCACCATCTGATCATCATCACTCCTGCAGAACTATGCTGCAATAAATAAATATACTGATGAAATAAAACAGCAAGTTGTGATTTGTATCTTATTTTAGCGATGAATGGTACTGTCTTCAACAGAGCTTTAATTAAAGGAGTAAACGCCTTCGGTAATCTCATGCAGCGGCACAAAAAGCGGCTAAACACGTGCAGGGTCAAACACTTTGTGCTACAGGCCTGATCTCACCTAAGAATACAAAAAAAGTCAAACAAAAGGAAATGTGATACTGATACAAAATTAGGTGTTTGAACTGTGCTACTTCTTTGTGTGAAATACATTCATATAACAGTCTGATTAGGATTAGGGGTGTGTAATTTTTCTTATTGTTACAGGCAGTGAAGCCCCAACTGAATCCAGTATTAGATTGTCAACAAATCAACTTTATCAGGGACAAGAAGTCAAACCAAAATGGTTCCAGCTCTTCCAGAAGGAGGCCAGAAGTGATATTTTTAGCCCGCGACTGTGTCACAGGTCTTTACAGGCAATCATGTGGCCGTAAACATTAAACCATGAAACATTTCTTTTGAGGATGTTTGTGAGCAGCAGCATTGTTGGGAGGGAATAAACAAGCAGCATTGTGGTCTAACACATAGATTGATAGAGATGTTAAGAGGGAGAAAGATGCTGGTCATCGCTACGGCTGCGGGCTGACGGTTTCAAACGCTGCAGGGAGACGTGGTTCACAGGAGGACAGTGAAATAAAACACTTCTAACCCAGGCCTTACGCATATTTTAGAGGGCTTGTGTAAGTGGTACCATGTTATATTCATTATCTCATTCTGTTGAGTCAGTGCGAGCCTCCACGCCTATTGCTGCTTCCTCCAGTCTGACGGAAACCGCACAAATATGCACGGACTGTGTGCGAATAGCAGCCGGTGGCCGCGGCTGTCAGGCAGGTAGGTTATTTGAATAATCTGATGAGACAAGGAAGCAATAACCATCAGGCAAAGCGGCCCGAGTGGGAAGTGACAGCCAGAGAAAATATGAAGCACTGGAAATGTTTCACACCCGTGTTTGAGAGTCTTGGGATGAGTTCAGTGGGGTCTTAAAGTAAAAAAAAAAAATTGTCTTGTTTTCAACACTTGTGGAAGACAATGTTCACAACACATGATATCAATCTGTCTGAGAAGTGATTGTCCCAAACAAGACAGTTGTGAAAGAGTGTGACATGTGAGGCAGCTTTTGTCTGTACGCCTTAAGGAGTGAACTCATTCAACAATGTGCTTAATGGGCCCGATTGAATCAAAGCAATGCATTAAGTTGAACTCTCCATGGGCTATGTATTAATGAGCGGGACAACTGGAACAGATAACGTATATAAAATTAACCTACTGAAGCCCTGAACATTTTTCACCATCATCTCTCTCTTTCTCTCTCTCTTTTTTTTTTTTTTGCCTGACTCAAAGGAAAAAAAAAATCTGTCATTGCACTTGTCACTTTGTGGCATGTCAAGAGCAGAGAATGTATTCAAGCCTTTGGCAAAGTGTGACCTTTTAGGGGAGCCCAGGCGCAGTTTCCTTAATTAACCCGTCCTCCTCATGCATACAGACATCCATATCCACACACCACGATGCTTCCTTCATTAGACAGACACGAAGATCAACAGATTAATTTAATCTGCATAAATGCAAATGTCCTCTTGAGCGTCCTGAGCGTGCGGGGAGATGCTCAGCGACAGCGTGATGGAAAGAAAAAAAAAATTTACTACTGACACACTAAAGATTTATGCAAAATGTAATGCAGTATTTCTAAATAAATAAATAATGCATGAATATTACTGAAGAAGTACGCTCTAATTGGTTAAATGTTTAAATTTATGAATGTATTTTAAAAAGTTTTTTTTATCTTTCACAGCAATTACAATAAAAAATGCAAACTTAAAAAAGGCAATGAAAACTCACTCATAAGACTTACAAGCACACCAGTTGTCCCTAAAGTATATCACAGGAAACTTTGACAGCTATTCACCGTTTCTTTCCTTTATAAACACTCATAAAGGACACACATCAGCCTGACAAGTCCATTAATTATTTTGAGACAATGCACAGTCGAGGTCCGCGTCCACAGACCCTCATTAAGACATTAAAAATACCCTCATTATTAGTGCAAATTAACCTAATTCGAGAAGGTTCCTGAGAGACGCTTTTGGAGATCTGAGCGGTGACGAGGCTGTGACAGAGCCCAGGCGTCTTCCTGCAGAGCTGCACAAAGTCAACCGTGAAAAAGCTTCCGTTATTAGACATGCAAAATAACTAAACACATGTCTAGTCACATAGCCCGCATCTGCACAAAGTGGAGCATGTTTTTTTAAGTGAAAGGAAATGTAATCTAAGTGAATATCCTCAGTGAGTCTGTCAAACAGAGTTAGATGTTTCTGACAATTTCATATGGTTAGAAAAACATAAGGAGAAAAAAAATAAGATGTGTTTTAAAAAAAAAGGAAAAACGTTTTTTCTGGAACAAAAATATGCTAAAAATGAGAGTATTACATGAGTATTACGTAAAACAGGGTTGGTTAATACTTGCTCGGCATTTTGAAGAGGCATAAATTAATTGAATTCAGTGAATGGTGAAAATGTCACTGGCTGTATTAACTTGCAGTTAGATATTCTTAGAAATTGCAAGGAAATGTAAGGCAGATGAAAAAAAAATAAGGCCATAAATTGCTGGGTTCACTTCATTTCATAAGTCATCAGTGACAAACACACACACACACACACACAAAAAAACATGCATTTGATTATGAAATAAATAAATACGGCCCTCTTTTAATATTCAAGTGAAATCAGCCATGGGAAAACCACAATAAATAAGTTGTGTTGGTGGAAACATGTTGCACATCAAATCATAATAAAAGGAAAAAAGGGGCGATACAACAAAACGAAAAACGCTAATAAAATGTCTGTAAAACAACACCCCCTAAACACATATCAAACATCATACGTCTCATTCTATTAATATGCTTTTATGTTCATTAAAATATATAATTATCACAAAAACAAACACACCCACACACACACACACACATAGAGAAGTGTGTTAAAGAGCTTTGGTGGCATTTAAAGTGGCTCCATGAAGCGCCTGAGTGGCAGTGATACCTAAAAGGCCTTTAGCAGCAGCCTCAGCACTCCAGCTTCACTCCCTCGCGTCCTGGTGTGTGCAGCATTGCCGTACAGGCCTGCGTTTAACAAGTTCCCCCCGCGCGCCCCACCCCTCGCTTTTTAAAGACATGTTTAAACAAACACAGCTCTTTTCCACATCCCCCGCCAGCCTCCCTTTGAGCCCGGCACAGTGTGAAAAGGTGGAACTGGGCTTTGACGGTTTGTGTGCCGCAGCGGGGAGAGCGAGCGCAGAGGGGGCGAGGGAGCAAGGGAGGAGTTGTGTGTATGCCGACTGACTGCAGGCTTGGCCCTCGGTTAATGCACGGGATTTCACATGAAGGGCCGGCGGATGAATGGGAGCTACCCTCCTGCAGAATAGAAGGTACGGGGCCTGTGCTCATTAGCCTCCCCGAGCCAAGGCTGCAGGATAAAAGAAGGCAGGGCAGCCCCTGTTCCAGGTACAAAAGAGGGTCTTCATGAGTATGTGTATCCCTGCTGGGGTCCCACTGAAATGGAAATGCAGTAATTGCCATGATCTGATGAATGGTCAGCTCCTCCCAGGCTATATTGGCCTCTGTTGTCCTGCCGTGATCACATCACTGGGGGCAGAGGGGCCGCTGGGGGAAAAAAAAAGCATAAGTTTGCACTGAACAGCTGATCCTGCCTCTGATTTACCTTATAATAGTTAAAGCAGAGAGAGGGAATACTTGTCCTCCTCCCACCAGCTTGACTGTCTGTCTGATTCTTCTCTTAGCTCATCTCAAACATTAAATGCCACCATTCTCCTTAAAACAGTCTTTTTGATCAATTTGGGCACGAGCGGATTGTTGTCTCTGAATTTGGAGGGCCGTCCTCCATCATTTCCCTCATGCATCACATGCTGAGCGTGAAAAAAGAAAGCATGAAAGCCCTGTGATCTCACATGACAACAACGCAACCTGACATAAACAAGCAAAATCTGGCGCTGAAATCGGTGGCAACAACAAGTCAATGCTGTTTTTCTTTACAATTAATTTGGTTCACAGAGCCGATTATACGGATTTCTGAAAAGCCAACTGAAGACCAGCGTGCATTTAGAAACACAAATTGAAGTTGTTCGGCCGTCATTTATCATTGGGCCGAGACTTTAAGGAGTGTGAACAACCTCTCTGCACCCCGGCAAAGCCTTTTTGTACATCATGCTAAGCAAGGCAGACGTGCCTGTGAGTTTCTTCCCTCCGTTCCTGCGGCACATCTAATTTACCCACTGCATGGACAAGCTACAGGCTTTGTTTGCAGTGTCCCTGCCCTGAGACAGAGCAGCTCTCCTGGACTACACTAAACTGGCTTGGCAGCCGGCGTGTGTGTGGTGCCAGGCTTGAGGGAGTGTGCGTGCGTGTGTGTGAATACGCGTGCGGATTCGTGAGCACATACACAACCGCATCCGAGTTTGCCTGCAAAGGGGTTCAGACGCTTTGCATCATGGGCGCGAGCGTGCCTCCATCTGCGCGTGCTCTTGCTTGCGTCTGACACACACACACACACCGGCGTTAAGGGAACACAAATCGGGCGAATGAATCCTCGTACCACCTCTTTTGGCACTCATCAGTTCGTGACTTGTGAAAAGCGCCAAAGTGAGGATTGTAAGTGAGCAGGACACTCGTCACAGGTCCGCCCATGAGACTCAGTGACACCTGTCATCACAGCTTACTCTGAAGACCTGCTACACACCACCTCCAGCCTCGCCCGGCCTCGCCTCTGCCGCCGACAAATGGGGAAGGGGGGCGCGCAGAGAGGAGTGCGGTGCCGGGGATGGAGGGGGTGGATTTATAGATCCCCTCTTTCTCTGTTCTCCGCACTGGTAGCGAGGTTAGAGGGCACAGAGCAGGCGGAGAGCAGGGTGGAAAGGAGGGAGAGGGATGGAGGGAGATGAGGAAAGTCTGCCCGGTTAGCGTTTGTCCTTCAGATGAGCATGCTTCTCTGGCCCCGTGGCTATCGCTCGCCTTCCCGCCTGACTGCATACTCGGGACAAAGAGGCTGTGTGTGTGCGAGTGTGTGTGTGTGTTAGAGCCTGAACGTAACATAGGATGCTCCAACTACTTAACGGTTCAGTTTTCGCTTTGTTAATGAGACTATTTCCATGTTAGCGTCCCTATTAAGTGTATTTACGTAGATGAATAGAATTCTTAATGGGACGTTTCACCATATTTGTTATTATTTCAGCGTGGAAATGTTTATTTCTTCTCCTCCGAGCTTTATTGCTCGGTAGTTCATTATTGCATACTAAACAACACAGGGCCGACTGTGGGCCCCGCATGAGTCGCTGTACGAAAAGTAGCCGAGAAAGAGAAGAGGGAGGGCGATGGAGAGAGAGAGAAAAAAAGGGCTTGTTTGGTTCAGAAACCATTTAACAACTTCCCCTGGAAATTGAAAGAGGAAATAGTTTTGGGCTGGATTGCAGTGGGGGGGAATGAAGCCCATATGAGGACCAGATGAAGAGAGTAAGCAGCCAAGCAGGACTGACAGTGGGAGAGACGGAGAGAGAAAGGGGGGGGGGGGGTTACAAGAGGAGAGGGACGCAGAGTCTTTTGATGTCCTTCATTTACATCTCACAACAAAACAGAAGAAAAACAAACTGAAATCATTGTAAAATAGTGACAGAGGCAAAGAGAGAGAGAGAGAGAAAAAGAGAGAGAGAGAGGGGACTGGGTGTTTATGAGGTCATTTACCAAACTCGTGTTTTCAACATTTCCTCCCCACTTTAATTTTTCAGCTTTGTTCTTCTCTAATTACTTCCATCCACATGTGAGAGTGTGTGTGGCTGTGAATGTGTGTGCAGGCCGTGATGTGTGTGTGTGTGCGTGGCTGCGTATGGGTCCGTGCTCTTGTCACTGTAACCGTGCATATTGCAACATGGACTGAATGAAAACATGCCCACTTAACTTTCTTTCTTTCGACATTAACCCTTGAACACTCCCACGAGACGCTGCTGCTGCACATTTCCAGCTCGGGGACGGGAAAATCTGCTCCCGCGACTACTGGGAACAAACACGACAGCATTTCTTCATAAAGGGGATGACATTCTGACATGTGACGGCCTCACAAGGAGCACTGGAGACTCAGGAGGTTCACGTTCCGGTGGGAGGCTTTTGACACTTGACATTTAAGGGTCAGGGAGTTTTATTCACATTTGATATTCTCTAAAAGATCATGTATGACGGTGAACAAAACGAAAAAATCTAAATGAATTTGAATGATGTAGATGACGCTTGATCTGAAAAACGTGTTACTTTACATGTTAGTTTTACATAAAACCATCCTCAGGAGAAAAACTGCATAGGTAGTTTGTTCAAAACATACAACTCATATTCACTTTATAAAAAATCTCTAACAGCCCAGTCTATTATCTGCAGAATTACACCCTTATTGGATTAGATGATTGCAAACCTAACAGTTTACATGTAATGCCAATTTTCTGTGCAAGTGTGTCATGACACGGACAGCAAAGGGTGTGGATGGGTGTGTGGTGCATTTCATTTTTTTGTGTTTTATCCAGGAGACTGGGGTTTGTGTCCTGTCACAGACCTACAAACTTTTTTTTTTTTTAATAACTGCAACCACAGTTTGAAGAATCACAGCCCATGATCTATTGCCTCTTGACAGTTGAATGAAAATGGCAGCATCCCAAGTGAAATCTCAGGTGACTCATTACAAGTCGACAATTATTCTGCAGAATGCATTTATAACGTTCCATATCGAGTCGAGCAATTAATCAGTCAAACACATTAATAGTTAGTTAGTCATTCTGGACTTCACCACTGTCAGGAACCTCAAACGGAGAGTTACCGCAGGTGTGTCCCCAGAACGCAGTGCTCAGACCTGTCGGCGTTACGCAATGCGGTACATTACGGTTCTCCCGCAAATTAATGATGCTGTTTTACATTTCAGGTTGAGAGTGGTAACCGTGAAGAAATTGGAACAGGAAGGTCTGTTTTTCAGGACGATGGGAAATGGGACGGCGAGGTCCGGAGGGGATACACTGATGGTGATGATGATGAATCTGTTTTGCCAGAGGCTCATGACATGGGTGAAAGTCTTGGCCCTTTTTTGCTAGAGGGGGAGAAAACACACGACCAGGTTCCTGTCTTTTCCCTGCTTGTCTTCCTTTGCTTTGTCTCTTATACTTTGCCACTCCGTGCTTTTTGTTTACTTCTTACTTCCTGAATGTTTGAAGTATTGCAAACCTCTGAAACAGAAACTCCTCGCAACGCAGTGACGTCCGCAAATCCCAAACCTGCGCGATTCTGGCTGAAGGCTCTCATCTCTCACTTGTTCATGTTAAAGCTTGTGTTCTTCAGGCATCACTGGTGCAGCGATAACTGCCTGGCATCCTCGGATCAGAGCATGACTAAGGCACGTGTTTTGACATTCGGCGATATTTGCATATTCATTTGTGACATTAAGAATTCCTCCCCGCTGCCTCAGGTGTTCCCAAGTTCCTCGTGGAACACTATGAATGCAGTTCCTCATCTTCTTGCTAAGTGAACCTGACTGGGCGGCCCAGCTGATAGTATATCTTAACCCCTTTTAGATGTTTCCTGAAAGAAAAGAAGAGGAGTTCTCAGGGCAGAGAGGCAGGGTGTAGGCACACAGAGTAAGTCTGGCTCTGACTCACCCTGGCAGTGGCTTTAATCAGGGTGGAAACGCTGCGGTGTTCTCATGCGATGCCGAGTCAAATACTCGCCCTGAGGTCTGCAGGGGGTCAACCATGGTGCACAGAGACAGAGAGACAGAGAGAGAGGGACAGGAAAAAAGGAGAAAGAAATTCATGTCCTATGACAAGTAGACTGCCTAGAGACACACATTCCACACTTTCCATCACAAAAGGCATTAATTATAACATAATACGACTGCAGGTTGTAAAATGATGTTCAGGTATGGTTGATTTATAAAACATCCTCAGAACAGCTACAGAGGAGTTTTGGACTTTTTGAGAATTTGTTACATTCATCCAGCTACTCATTTCAACCAGGGCACAGTAGAATAATAACTCCCTCACCTGTACGAACTGTGGCTCAAATAAAGAGTCTCATCTGCAGGCTTTGGAGTATCAGAATGAACCAAGTGACATTGTGTTGTTGATCAACAAAAAGCAGTGGGAAGTGATCTGAAAACTGGCCGGTGGATAGAAAAAGGTTGAACCATGGGTCATTTTACAGCAGCAGAGCACTGTGATATATGGAGGGAGAGAGAAAGAGAAAGCGAGAGACAGAACCTGGACTGGAGCTCGTGGGTTTTTTTCTGGGTTCTCGGGGCCTGTTTGTGAAGGCTGCGTTGAGGGTTACAGGTCTGGCCCCGAGCGCCAGCGCTGTCACTGGGAATTACAAACAGGCAAAGTGTGTAACCTGCCCTAACGCTGTGGCAGAGAGCCCGAGGGGGCACATAGCGCTGGCTGTCTGGCTTGCTAGCTGCTTGTAGGAATCTCTGCTTGGTAACTGCCAGCGCTCACTGTTATTCGCTGAGCAGCTCTGTGGAACAACGCTCCGATTAGATGACTTTTTACAGCTTCTCTGTTGCGCGGATCTCAAGCTGTTGTTGGTGAGTTAAACTGGGTAAATATATAATTGCTCTATGATGTTAAATGAAGAGGAACAGATATCACATCCCTGGTTTGAGAGCGATTGAGAAGATTAAATTGAGTTGTAAATGCCTTGAAAAAAAAAACATCATGAGAGTTTTAGTTATTATCTTTAATCTATTATTGTGGTTCTTGGACTAGAGATGTCTGCAGCACATTTGCGCAGCAGATCCCATTTAACATAATTTACATGAGAAACTTTAAAGTGCACAGTGTGTTCGGCACTTCTGCAGCAACGCCCGCCTGACGTCATGTGATCATGAAAACACTGATGGCATCTATCAGAGATAACTTGGCCTGCACGTCGCTGGCTTCAGAGGGCTTCACTTTGATATCCAGCACTGCTAATCCAGCTCTGCCTCAGTTTGTGACTGTGGTAATTGTTATTAAAACAGAGCCCAGGGCAAAGATCTGCCCCATTCGTTAGAAAGTTTCATCAATTAACACTACCCACAGGGAAACGCTCTGAGCAACCACGAAAGCTACAGTCAGTGCTCTCTCCTCCTGCAGATGAGTTCTTCGCTGCGGGTTCTTTTAGTGTAACATCTGACACACGAGCTGCATGTCTCTATGGGAAGTAGAGCTTCCCCTCAGTTCATACTGACTGCAACAAATATTTTGAAAGAAAAGGAAAATATCTGAATATTCAATGTCAAAATATACTTAAATATGGCTACATTTAAAAAGTGCTCATCTAATGGCACAAATTCAAACATGCACATACACATTTATATACTGAGGATGGTGGAACAAATATGCAAGTTGCTGAGCTGCTTATCCGGGGCAGTCTTATTTAAATACATGAGCATAATATAATTACTTTTAATCACCAGTTATACGCTCACATTGCATTTATCTTTATTATTTATCATGCTAATTTAGGATCTGTTCAGTGTGATCGAAACTATAATCTTTCTAAGAATTTATATCTAAGTGCATAATTATTAAGCTGTACCTTTGACAGAACGCATTTCCCCCATATCCTAATTTCTACAGTGGTGCCCATAAGTGAATAAATTAGAGAGAAAGAGAGCCCTCTGGTGTTGGTAAATGCCACCAAGCCCTCAACCTCCTGTTCACCGCTGATACCAAAACACAGCATTTCAGGTTTCACATTTCCAGATCAGATCAAGTGTCTGTCAACAAGCAGCCATCATCGCTTCTTGTGAATTTAACATCAACTTTGCAAGGTGATTAAAACAAGGGAATGTGTCAGTGAGTATAAATTGGACTAAGCTGGTTGACATTTTAAATTTCTCAGAGTAACCACAAAAAATAAGAACAACAGGTTAACAACACACCATGAATTGTTTCATAATTATTAAGTGTGAGGCATTTAACAATGTACTAATGATAAATATATGATGATTAAATCTGGTGTGGAAATACAGGCCCACAGCAGGTCAAAACAGGGTCAGAGAATGAGGTCAAAGGGTTTAGAAAGTCCCTGCATAAACTTTCTTTCTTTCTTTCTGTCTGTATTCTTTCACACACACACACACACACACACACACACACACACACACACACACACACACACACACACACGCACACAGGCTCTCTCTGCTGGCTTTGTGACCCTGGCTATTGTCATGTATAGGTGGTTGGGCAGGGCTGTTATATGCAGACAACATGCCAGGCTAAGTGTCGGGTGTGGTGAGGTCACAAAGATCACTGTCTCCTTTAATTACCCAGGACCTGGCCATCCACTGATTTTTTGACTTACCTGTGTGTGTGTGTGTGTGTGTAGGTGTGTGTGTGTGTGTGTGTGTGTGTGAGATGGGGGTTGGGACAGAGGTCTTTAATACAATATGCAGCATATAGACCACATCTATTCCTACATTCCAATAACAAACCTGCCACAGGTAACCTTACTCTAAACTTCTCATAAGAAGTTTTTTCCTGCTCAGATCGGCTTGTGAGGACAACCCCACACACACACACACACACACACACCTCGCCTAAGGGACAAGGTCTTATACCGCAAGTGCTAACTTAATGGCTCCTCTTACCTGATACTTTCTCTTAGTGCTCAGAGGCAAAGACGTCGGTCTTTGGAACGTGACGGCTTTACCCTAAAGCTCTGTGCTAATTATTATGTCTGTAGTGCTTCAGGTGGATGTAAGAAAACATAATGTAATGATTTGATTACGTATTACCAATTTGAACTTTACTGTATCGATCTTTTTTTTTATGACTTTATGTTTTATGCAGCTAATTAAAACAACATATAAACTCTTGACATTAGTATTTGTCTTGATTGTAAAATACAGAAAACTATGTCACTCAGGTGTACCATGAGTGCTTTTGTGAATGAAGATCATTTTATGGCACCTTATTGCCGTGTTTAGCTCCCCTTCTCCACCTCACCTCCCCGGGGGCTTCACCTGCGGAGTCTGCTCTGTCATTAGGGCCGTAGGAAGGGGGTTTAAGCGCAGTAGAAACACAATAAAGAACTCCATCTCCCTCCCATCACTTGCATGGTCAGCAGCTGTGATATCCCAAGTGGATATGAGATTAATATGTGCAGAACATGTGTGTCCCTCTGTGCTTGTAACACTTAGGACCTATGGGCTGACGTGCATGCTGGGAGGAAAAAAAAAGAAAAATCAGTCTTTTATGTTGTGCTAACTTTGTGCAATATGCCCCCCCGCCTCCATCCACGAGTAAACCAAACTAAATAAGAAATGACAGAACACAATTGAAATCAGCCACTTTCTTTGTCTTCATGCATGGCCTCTCATGAGCGAATACTCATCTGGTAAGGATTGCTTTGAAATTTAAATACATAATTTGAAAATTAAAAAAAGCAAAGCACAAGAAAGACTGCACTGTGCAAGAAAACAATAGTCTCCTATACACTGTTTGGATTGTCGCTGTTTTGGGTTTGCTGTTGCGGCAGTTCTATCTGTCCAAAACTGGTAGTGAAGTGGGGGTGGGAGGAAGAGGAGAGGGTTCACCCATTTTGTTTTAATCAGGGAGGGAGAAAGAGAGCTGAATGTGAATAAAGACTAAAAGGGAGAATATGACACATGGTCTCATGGAGCTGTTACTTTGTCTTCTTCTTCTTTTTTTATGTCACATCTAATCAGCATTGTCAAACGACTGCACCGCGGCAAGATACAATGCCTTTCAGCTTTTGTTTACCATAAACAACATGATAGGCATCACAGAGGAAAAAGCCCCGGGGCAAGAGAGTGTAGGGTGAACAACGACCAAACCACTCCAAACGTTGCTTAAATTACGACTAAATGACCTGCTGAATACCTGTATGAGTAACATCCAGAGGATAGTTGTTGGGGGTTGCAGCTAGCCCTTTACAGAGAGTGTTTGTAGCATATATTATATATTATAAGGAATATATGGTATATAAGTTTATTATTTTATTTAAAAAATGTTATTTTAGATTATCTCATGAATTAACAGTTGCAAAAAACAATTAAAAAAAGAATGAAATTAGCATCGTGTAGTTCAGTTGTGCTGTAGGCCATCGCGTGACTGGCTAGGGTGCTACAGGGGGGACTGATTGACAGGTCGACTATGTGAGCGCTCAGCATCATCAGAAGATATTTACCGTAAGTTGGATCTCTGTGAGAATCCCATCAGCCTGAGCCTCCTTATCTCCCCGAGTGATTGGCAGCGCGGCCCCCAGGCGAACCAGGAAGAACAGTGCAGGTCCCCCATGACTCACCCAACAGACAGCGCTGATTTACTGACTGAAGGCTCGGAGGTGACCATTCAAATCTCTGAAGACGATGAGGATACAGTATATGTCGTATGTCAACATAACTGTAACCAAAAAAGCTGGAGACGGAGGCAAGCAGGCAGAACGTTTGGAAAGGAGTCACGAAAGAAAACTTCAGAGAAAGAACCGAAAAGGGAATAGAAAAATTACAAAAAGAGATTTTTCTCAAATGCAACACTTTTCAGAATAATTTACTACAATGTCAGCTTGTCTCAACCTTATGACATGAAGAAGTATTTAACCAATTTGGGACACATTACATTTGGCACACACACACCGACAATGACATATAATGATAGATAGTGTTATTACACAGCACTAACAAAGCAGTAATTTTGAGCTGCAGAAAGTAAACTTATGACCTGAGGAAATTCTTCTTCGTGATTTAGATCTGAAATGGTGTCACAGTATGTGATGAATACGCCATCTCTCCAAAGGCCAAGCATGTGCAATAAAACAAAAGTGCCATCTATGGTGCCATAAAAACTATGCTAATGTCACAGTTTGCCTAATTAAAATCAACCTATAGTTTTGATTTTGCACTATTAGCACTAAGTGCAATTTAAGCTCTTGCTTTCTCGAGGTGAAACTAAGTGTTTGTGCAAGATTTGAAACACAAGCACAGTATGTTTAGTCAAGACCGAATCTATTACTGTGTGCAGTGTTTGCACCATTAAGATTAGTCTATTTCTGTTCTAATTACAAAAATGGCAAGTTAGTGTAACAGCTGTTGACAGAATACAGTGGTAAGTTAAGCCAAACGATTCCCGCTGAAAATGAGCCGGGCTGGTGAAAAGCCAAAACCTGAGTAGGCCGGTGAGGCAGAGGAAGGATGAAAACGATCCACGCCCCAAGGGCCTGCTGCTGCCACCTATGACTTATTCACTCACAGCAATTAACCAGTCCTGGATTCAGCGGCGGGAGTCACATTCTTTAGTACAGGGAGAGAGGGAGAGAGAAAGAGAGAGAGAGAGCACAAAACACTGCAACATGTCAAAACTAGACCTGCTTCAAACTGAAGAAGAGTTAAAAGGGACAGTCGGTAATCTGTGTGCCTGGCTTCGCTTTTATCAGCCAACTCCCAGGGTGAAGATAACTTATTACTCAATATAAATACCACAACATGACCGCGCACTGTGCCCGAAACATGAAAGCATCTTTTAACTGCTGTTGTTTCATCCAATCGTCATCATTATTATCACTATCACAAAGGGTGCTTGTGCATTTTGGCTGTCTCTCTGTCCAGATAACCTATTTCAAGAGAAAACAAAAATTCAACTCAAGTGGAAATCAGCCCCTTTGATTCAGCTTGACTTTAATGAAAGTGAAACGATTATTTATTTATGTGTTTATTTGTCTGTCTGTGCAGATATAGACATAACGTACCTTGATGTCCCATCTGTGGTCAGCAATGTCTGGAAAAGCACTGCTGTCATTTTGGTTTTGGCAAATGTTTTTCTCCAATTGCAATTAATAATGGCAGTAATGGGATAAAGAAGCATATCGTTTGACAGGTTTTTACATCCAGTGTCATCTTTTGCCTGTTAAACAAATCAAGATATCCTGGAAAATTATTATATTTTCCAAAAAAATATATTTGTATATTGACCATGACATAAGAATCTGGGAGCTTTTGGCAATGCTGTGCTGAAGTAAATGGTAAAGAGGGCTTATTAAAGCAACTGCTACTTTAAGAACTTCTTTAAGGAGCATTTGGATCTCTCTCTGCCCTTGTTTTCTCTTACTTGGAAGCAATCTTTGTATGAGACAAACTACAAGGCTGCGTGCCCAGTTAGTCAAGATTGTTGGAGATGAGCCAGAGGTTCAATTGAAGTTGATAATAAGTTATATGTTTTTATGGATTTGTTGTTTTTTTTCTGCTTCAGCCATGTGAAGTGGCTGAGCATGTTACATGGCTGATGAGAAGGTTTTTAAAAATTCTAATATTCCAACAACTTTTTATGTTCTTAAAATAACACTCTGTGTTTGTCTGTGTTTTGGTTTTGGTTTTGGTCACATGCTGTTGTAAGTCCCTCTCATGGGCCTATATCTAATTATATATATGTGTGTCTGTGTGTGTGTGTGTGTGTGTGTGTGTGTGTGTGTGTGTGTGTGTGTGTGTGTGTGTGTGTGTGTGTG